>JALMQS010000697.1:0-41203 GCA_024734495.1 Forficula auricularia | reverse complement strand
AATTTTTTTAATCTAAATAGTTTAAGCCGTTTTTGAGATATTTCGAAAAAATGAAGCAATAAAAACACTTTTTTAATGTACGATTACAATACTTGACCATATATACCTTGTATGGTATAGTAAAAATAAAAGATATCCATTATATTTGTTTAGCTAGAGCGAATTGATCTTCAAGTTGATATTTCTAAATCGGCTTTTGATATTTTATTCAATGCCGTCAGTTTTGTGGAGCGTAAACTTAGAAGGAATATTTCAGGCCTGTCTTTGCGAAGGACGTGGCTGGTATTTGCCATTCCTCCACCCAGCCATCCCAAGAACTATTCTGGCCACGTCCCGACAAAGTCAAAGGACATTTACAACAGAGAATTTTCGTTTTCTCTCTATTGTTAAGAGCAGTTCCATGAGATCTCTTTTGTTGTCTCTAAACCAGCCAGCACACACTATATAAATATAAAAAAACACTTTTTAATAATCTCGAAAATTATATGGAAATAGGTCAACTATTGAAAAATCAAATATTCTGACTGTTTTGTGCACTCTACACGACTTTTAATTATCCTCGCAATAATAATAAAGCAATAGTAGGATAAAATAATATAATTGAAATGTATAGTTCAATTTAATTAAATTTGACATCAATTTATTAGTCGAAGCATGACTAATAGCGAGCCTAGTATTGTATTCACGCAAAACTTAATTTTTTTATCTCTTTCTATTTAATAATGTCTTACTATAAATTATTCATATATATATATATATATATTTAGAAATAAACATGTTCAATACTGTTTTTTATATGATTTTCAGAAAAAGAAAAAACCGAATTCTAAAAAAATTAAATGCAAAAAAATAAAAAAATAGCCAGAAGTCAAAAATCAAATAAGAAATGCACTAAAAGGTTATAAAATAATTATCTAGTTTAGTTACAACTAAACGATTAAATTGATACATGAAATCACTTTTTGAACTCGGTTGCTAAACAAACTATATGGGCGAGCTTACGCTTGATGAAGTCTTCCATTACACGACACACGTACTGTAGGATCCGTCAGAGTGCTTTACCATTTACTTAAAATCGTACGATTGGCACCTACTTCAAAAAGTGGAAAAATTTTGTCCTTTAGCTGTAACTAAATTAGATATTTAAATAAATTTTTTATAATTTTTCTAACTGATATAACAAAGAATAATTGACCTATCAATGAGAATTAGATATTTATTTTATACCTTTTACTGCATTTTATTTTATTTTTTGAGTTCTTATTATTATACTAATTGGATTTAATTTTATTGAATTCGGTTTTTTTTTTTTTAAATATTATTTTTATTTTTTTTTTGCAACGAAATTTTCTCTGGAGAGAGACGGACTGGTAGAAATGGATTAATTGAATGTAGCAGTGGTCCAGGGGTCGTGAGGCAAGAAGAAATTAACACATATCAAATAAGGTGTAATTTATTGAAAGTCCTTCCTCCTTTCCTTTCAAACCGACGCCTTCGGAGGATTTATCCTCTCTTCGGCTCAAGTGTTCGTCGAATGAACAAACAAAATGTTTCTCTTTCTTCCACAGCAGTGTTCAAGACTTTCTTTTTTAACAAAGTATAGAAAAACAATTTTTCCTCCTAATTAAGAAAAGGAGGAAAACAACTGTTTTTCTATGCCTTTGTTAAAAAAGAAGAAAGTTTTGAACACTGCTGTGGAGAGAAGAAGGAAACATTTTATTTGTTTCATTCATTGACCCTTTGAAACCCTGAAGAAGGAGGGAAAAATCCTCCGAAACGTCGGTTTGAAAGGAAAGGAGGAAGGATTCCAATAAATTACACCTTATTTGATATGTGTTAATTTTTTCTTTCCTCACTACCCCTGGGCTGCCTTCCATTACATTCAATTATTATTATCTTCTAGGGGAGCTGGGTTGGAGTAATGTGTCACTGGTCTATTCGCCTGCTTGTGCTGACTCTGGGTTGCTCACTGGGCTGGGAGAGTCTTGCTCATTTAAATCTTACTATATACCTATTCTTTCTGTTTCTATATCTATATATTCTTTCTGTTTCTCATTTAAATGTTACTATATGTATGTATTCTTTCTTGATTGCTCATTTAAATGTTATATATGTAAGAGTATACCTGTATTCTTTCTGTTTCTCATTTAAATGTTACTATATGTATGCGTATTCTTTCTGGTTTTTTGCTCATTTAAATGTTATATATATATATTTCTTAAAATATCTATTATATATATATATTCTTTCTGTTTCTGCTCTACGAGGTAGCACCTCAGAGCATTGTTTTTAAATAAATAAATAAATAAATTATTTTTATTTTTCTCTTATTAGTGATGTTTATCATGCATCGCAGCTAGATGGGTAGGCCTTTTGTTCTCACATCCCGTCGTTCGACCTTTTTTTATTACTTTATCCAATGCGAAGCATGGGAGAAAGTATTGGAATCGCTCTCGGGGCAAGCGTGGCTTCAAAGGGTCCTCAGGTAAAGACTACGGAACCCATGGACTCAATTAAAGTCACAAATTGTAGTATTCAATTAGGTTGAATTTTAGCACGTGACGGTTTTGCCAAAAATTACATGGGGTCTCGTCGAGAGGCCAAAAGTGCGATTTTTTCATTTAGTGCGTGCGTATGGATGGATGTATGGATGTTATCGTTTTTTTGGCCCACGATTTTTTCCACACCGTTGCACCAATTGAAATGAAATTGAAAACCTACCATTAGTTTAACAAAATGAAGCGCTGATTAGTTTTTGGTACATATCGGACCACAAACATTAGTACTTTATTTCAGTACTTTTTTAGTTTTTTCTAAATATCTTGAAAATGACTTAACCAATTTTGATGAAATTTAATATCCTAATTAAGTACCTTGGGGACCACAAAAAAGGTTAAATAAAGTTTTTAGTAAAATTATATTTTAAAGTACTTTACTCAAGAACATATTAATATTTCAAATGAATTTGGATAAAGTTTAGCAACGATCCGTTGCAGTTTATTTATAAAGATTTTTTCCTGAATTGAAGATTTCCATTAATTTGTCATTAATCATATTCATTGATTATCTTCAGAACTTGAACAAATTAATTTAGGACCAATCTTCCTCAGTGGTCCATTCTATCACTCTTTGTCTGAGGAAGTCGAAATAAATCGAGAAAACATCTGTCCCAACTCTGTGTTTTTAATTTTTAGTCCAATTCCGTACTATTCCTTTTTTAATTTTTTTTACTTTATCAAATGCGAAGCATGGGTAAAGTATTGTAATCGCTCTCGCGCCAAGCGGGACTTCAAAGGGTCCTCAGGTAAAGACTACGGAACCCATGGACTCAATAAGATCACAAATTGTAGTATTCAATTAGGTTGAATTTTAGCACGTGAGATTTTGCCAAAAATTACCAGGGATCTCGTCGAGAGGCCAAAAAGTGCCATTTTTTTTGGAAGTGCGTGGGGATGGATGGATGTTATCGTTTTTTCGTCCACGATTTTTTCCACACCTTTGCACCGATTGAAATGAAATTGAAAACCTACCATTATTTTAACAAAATGAAGCGCTGATTAGTTTTTGGTACATATCGGCCCACAAAC
Organism: Forficula auricularia; assembly: GCA_024734495.1. Taxonomy (NCBI): domain Eukaryota; kingdom Metazoa; phylum Arthropoda; class Insecta; order Dermaptera; family Forficulidae; genus Forficula; species Forficula auricularia. Next base: position 37,616 of record JALMQS010000697.1, on the reverse strand, counting down.
ATTAGTACTTTATTTCAGTACTTTTTTAGTTTTTTCTAAATATCTTGAAAATGACTTAACCAATTTTGATGAAATTTAAAATCCTAATTAAGTACCTTGGGGACAACAAAAAAGGTTAAATAAAGTTTTTAGTAAAAGTATATTTTAAAGTACTTTACTCTAGAGTAAGATTGTACTTTTTTTAAATTCCTTATTTTACCAAAATTAAAAAAAAAAACTTTAAAATTTATTCATTTGATCGGTAATATAGCTCATTTAAACTTGTTTAAGTAAGAATGGTTAGGCTTCTCGCTGTGAAATGATAAAAATTTGGGAGGAAATTTTATAAGTAACCATAGCAACTGCGTTGTTTTTTTATCCGTTACCTTTGCTGAAGACATGGAGGTATCGAGTTAAAATCAAAAATAGTGATTGATTCTGATCTAATACTTGAGGAATAACCATTCTATATTGGATTTTTGACGTTTCGGTTTTTATTGGTAACCATTGCTGAAGACATGGAGGTATCGAGTTAAAATCAAAAATAGTGATTGATTCTGATCTAATACTTGAGGAATAACCATTCTATATTGGATTTTTGACGTTTCGGTTTTTATTGGTAACCATTGCTGAAGACATGGAGGTATCGAGTTAAAATCAAAAATAGTGATTGATTCTGATCTAATACTTGAGGAATAACCATTCTATATTGGATTTTTGACGTTTCGGTTTTTATTGGTAACCATTGCTGAAGACATGGAGGAATCGAGTTAAAATCAAAAATAGTGATTGATTCTGATCTAATACTTGAGGAATAACCATTCTATATTGGATTTTTGACGTTTCGGTTTTTATTGGTAACCATTGCTGAAGACATGGAGGTATAGAGTTAAAATCAAAAATAGTGATTGATTCTGATCTAATACTTGAGGAATAACCATTCTATATTGGATTTTTGACGTTTCGGTTTTTATTGGTAACCATTGCTGAAGACATGGAGGAATCGAGTTAAAATCAAAAATAGTGATCGATTCTCATCTAATACTTGAGGAATAACAATTCTACATTAGGTTTTTGACGTTTTGATTATTATTGGTAACCATTGCTGAAGACATGGAGGAAACGGCTTAAAATCAAAAATAACGATCGATTCTTATCTAATACTAGCGGAATAACCTTATTGCATTCCATTTTTGATGTTTTGACTATTAATGGCAACCTCTACTGATAACGTGGAAGAATCAACTTAAAATCAAAAAGACTAAATTATTTTTTGGTAAACAACTGAACAACTCAAGCTTGAATATTATCACGAAAATAACATTTCCATTATTTCATATATCATTTGAAGAATAGTAAGGAAAATAAAATATATAAATTTAAGAAATTACTCAACTTAGAATAATAAAAATATATATATATATATATATATATATATATATATATATATATATATATATATATATATATATTTGTAATATAACTATAACTAACCTAGATTTCTTTCCGCCATTATGAAGTGATAGTAAATTTCAAAATTTAGTCAAACTTTGAATAGAAAAAATTCGATTTTTAAATAAGACTGAAAATTTAGATGGAATTTTCATATACCAAATTATAGAAAATAAATTTGATGGTGTTAACTCAATTAGATCAATCTTTCATATTAGAAACAAAGAGAATGAAATTAAACTATTTTTAAAAATTTACATAACTAGCCGATTAGCCACAGAAAGAATTTTCCCCCCACTACTCCACTTAAACGTTCCCATTTTCTCATAATATTATAAATATTAAAAATAATCGAATTCTAAAAACTTAATTTAAATACATTTTTTTTTAATATTACTTGATCTTTGGGAGGCTTAAGAATTAAATTCCCTGAAATGTTTTTTTTTAATATCTGAAATCTTAGTAATAATGATTTTTTTCTAACTCTCTATGTTTTTTCTGAATTCCGATACTCACTAAATCTCAAGAATAGAAGGTCTTAGAATATTTGATCTAATGTCAAAAATGTTTGTATTTCCATTACGGAAAACTGAATTGGGAAACTTGGTAGAATCGCGGCTTAATTTTTTGGACTACGGTGGCTAGTTTCAATTTAGACCACCAGATATCGTATCGGAATTCTCAGTTTCCCAATAGATTTTGGTCCAACTTGTGAACTATTGGTTAACTGCAGAAAATATATTTTTGGATCGTTCTCATGAAAAATGCATAATTAAATAACAGGTGTTTTTCAATTTCAATTTATTTAATTAGTTATTTTTTTATTTTATGGGCCACTAATTGTTTTGTAGAAAAAACATATATAAGTATATTTAAATTAACAAACTGAATGATGTTGTGTTAATTAAATAAAAAATATGATTCTAATAGTTAATTAGATAAATGAAATTTATTTCTAGGGTAGCTCTGCCTATAACTGAAATCGATAATTACCTCCTCTTAACATTTTCAAAGTTTCGGGATACTGTAAAGTCGTGATAATGTTTTCACTTTTTTCACTAAATGTATAGTAGTATTTCGTGGCTTATATTTTGATGTAGTGATAACTAGATTATTTCAGAAAGGTGAGATCAGGTGATATGGTGAAATCTTTTGACTTATATACTGTTTCACTAATCGTATCCATAATTAAATATTTTGAAATGAAATCGTAGGCAGTTGGAGAAAAATCAAATTACAAACATAGTTATCATTTAATGTGCCGAACGTTTGTCAATTTATTTCTCACTTCTTCAGCGGCTCATTGCACAACTCAATTTTCTGATACCATTGAAACTATGAGAAAAAAACACATTAAACAATTTTTTTCTTTTCAAAATAAATTAATAGTTCACAAAAAAGATAAAATTTAAAAATCAAAAAATTAACCAAGAAAATCCAAATTGTCTTTTGTTTTATTAAGCACATGATGTGTTTAATAGAACAAAATAGAGGATTGTTTTGATTTTTAATTTTATCTTTTTTGTGAACTATTAATGTATTTCGAAAAGAAAAAATTATGAATGTTTTTTTTCTCATAGGTTCAAGGGCATGTTATGTAATTATCCGATGAAGAAGTCAGAAATAAATTGACGAAACGTTCGGCACATTAAATGATAAAAATTTCTTTTTAATTTGATTTTTTGTCTAATTCCCTACGATTTCATTTGAAAAAATTAAATTATATTTTTTCGAATCTCAGACCCTCTTGAGAAAAATCCTGGATTTGCCTGGATTATTTTTGTTTCTGGTAATTGGTTAGTTTTATAGATTAGCGTCTTTTTTATATTTTAATTATTGTAGATTTATCATGTTTTTATGGATTTTAGATTTAGGAGAGTTTGTTGGTTGCTGATTTTCTAACATGAACTTAGACTCCCGCCTCTGACAGTTTTGACAAATAAACTGTCGGTGTGTGAGGTAAATCCGATCTTTGCAAACTATATTAAAGTTTCTTGCTGTTCAATTCACACTAGGGGAGCGAAAATGAGTTTGTGGCCATAAGTTACACGTTTAATCCAGCCAGCTGAAAGGATCATTCCAGCCAAATGGCATACAATGGTCTCGCTGAGCTTTAGCGGCGAAATTTCCCTCTTTTATATCTATCCCATTTATTTATACTGAGTAATAAATGATATTTTAGACTTTACTCTCGTGAAATTTAAATATTTACATGGGTGAAAAATATCCATAGCTTTCGAGCATGGAAATCAGAGAAAAAACAATAAAAATACAAAAAAAAATTAATAAATATTAAATTATTTTAAGTTTAACTAAACAGTTATTAGTTTAATTAAAAAAAATATTATTAAAACTAAATTATAGTTCAACTTATTTCAATCCAAATTTTAGAAATTATAAAACAGAGAACAGTATTTCAAAAATAATCCGAAATGAGAAGTAAATTTCTTTCCATGGAGTGCTGCCACCTGGCGGCTGTAACTTGGAACGATAAATATCGATTTTGTTCCCCTTACAAGCAATAAATTAGAAATAACGAATTCGAATAAAAAAAAATGATACTAATATTTCTAAAGAGATTAAATGAAAAAATGCAATTGCAAAAGCTAGATAAAATTTATAAATATTTATTATCAACAATTATTTATGAATAATTTTCATTTGTTTTTTAATATACATAGTTGGATACTTTGGAAAAATATTTAATTAATTTGAGTTATTAATAAAAGACTTTTAGGATCTTCTAGATATATATTTATCTATACATAATCCAAAAGTTATAATTTCTAAACAGAATCTTTTTCCGGTCAAAATCGTTTCTTATTAAATAGCTTTAACGCATTATTATTATTTTATTTTTTTTTTTTAAATAAATATCCAATTTTAAAATTGTTTAAATACCTATTAAAGTTATTGTCCTTAAAATATAATGAAGTTCTTAAAATTATGACATGGAAAATCCAATATTTCATGAAAGTTGTTAGTTATTTTATAAAAAATCAGCTGTCTACTCCTACCTGACATCTGCAGGAAGCTTTGAAACAGCAACATGTCCTCGGGCAATTTTTTAAAACCGAAAGAAGACTAAAATTTAATCAGTCCTTTGCGTTGGAAATATAAACATTATGACACAAGGAGGAACTTTCTACGATTTTTAATTCTTGAGTTACCTTTGTTATTGGAATCTAAGCAGATAAACACACAAACAGTAAATAAATCATGGTTGGAAATGATTTTTCTCCGCGTTTCAGACACCTTTAAGCACAATGAGAAATTTTTTCCGTGAATTCACTAGTATAGCCACCTGGTAGGTAGGCTTTTTCTACCTGCCAGGCTTTCCGTGTAATTAACTTTAAGCTATTAATTTTTTCAACTATAAAGACCATATTGCATAAATTATACTTCTACAATTTTAAATATTGTAACTATCGATCTCTTCACACTCGGGATGTATTCTGTATTCAAATATGCAAAAGTAGATAAATAACATTAAAAAAAATGAATTTAGAAAAAAGACCATCGTCTATTTATTCCCATATTTCAGCGAGGGTAAAACACAGAGCATTGTAATTTAAAAATAATTTTTAAGAAAAAATAAAACCGACTTCAAAAAAATTAAATGCAACAAATAAAATACACTAAATGGTATAAAATAATTATTATCTTATTTAGTTACAACTAAACGACGAAATATTAACATGAAATTACTTTTTGAAGTCGGTGCCAAACAAACTATACCTATAAGCGAGCGTACCCGCCAAACGTGCTAAGTAAGATCCGTCGAGTGCAATTCATAAAAGGTATATGTTTGGCACCGACTTCAAAAAGTAATTTCATGTTAATATTTCCTCGTTTAGTTGTAACTAAATAAGATAATAATTATTTTATACCTTTTAGTGTATTTTATTTGGTGCATTTAATTTTTTTGAAGTCGGTTTAATTTTTTCTTAAAAATTATTTTTATTTTTCTCTTTTTAGTGATGTTATTAATATTGATCATATCATCAGAACTTGACCAAATTAATATGGCACCATCCCTTAAATACCCCTTTCCAATAAAAAAAGAATCATCGAAATCGGTTCATAAACAAAGAAGTTAGGCCTGAACAACCCTAACAAAAAAGGTCTAATACCAATAAAAAACGGAACCAATCGGAAGCTAGACTCGACCGAATGCAATTTTTTTTTCAAAATCGGTTCACAATTGGCGGAGATATGAGGTAACATAGAGACAAAAAAAAAAAAATCAGTCGAATAGAGAACCTCCTCCTTTTTTGAAGTCGTTTAAAAACATAATCTAACACAATTAGAAGTTCAACGTTCTAAATTTGTTTACATTCATACTTAGTTACATATAAGTGAAGCAAATAAAAGCATGTTAATATTGACTATAGAAGGCCTATAGCAAGTTTTTTTGCTTCCTTTTTATTAGGGTGTAATTTTCTTGAAAATGGTTATTATGTATTTTTTGCAAAATCGGTGTGCATAACATACATTATCTCTTTATATTTCAATTAAAATTAAAGGGGAGAAGTTGAATTAGTCTGCATCGAAAAACTCTTAAGATTTTTTTTCAAAATTGGTGTGCTTTTCAATGGTTATATTTTTTTTCGAATGAATGAAATTCAATCGGTTTGAAATTAAGGGAGGAGAGCTTTTATTAGACCATACTATATATATATCTGTAAACATCAGAAGCAAAGGGGTGCTTATACACTCGACCTATATAAAGCAAACATTGCTGCTGTATTCCTTCTAGGCATCTAGGCGACATTTATTTACATTGCTTTAAGCTCGCCTCACACGACGCTTTTTCCTCTACCTGTTTTTTGGATGGAAGCGCTGGTTTGCAATTTGAAGGCCTATCGGGGCCGAAATGACGTCACTGCTGGCTATCTTACTGACTAGCTTGCTTGATTTAAAAGATAGGACATGTTCTATTTTCCGCCTTGGTCCTGGGATTGAGGGATTTTGAGTGGATGCAAGCAAACAAAAAATTATTAAAACAAGCTTCGTGTGCAGCGGCCTTTGCAGATGACAAGTAAAGTAATCGAATTTTAATTTTAAGCTGAGTATTGTCTAGATCAGGGATTCCCAACTATGTAGTTTGGTCACGAATCTCTCAGAAAATTTTCTAAAGATCTCGGAACCCTCTGTATTTATTGTACAAAATCTTAATGCAAATAATAAATGAAACAAATATTGTTGGATAGATGCTGCAAATTTTATATTCAATGAAACAAGACGTTATATAAACAATTAAACTCAAACGTACTCTATTGACAAATATGATACATCTATAATTAATGATAATATACTGGTGAAGGTAAACAGGTGAACTGAAATTATGAGACAGAAAAATATATATTCTTAATTTCTTATGAGAGTTACGCGGAACCTCTGTATTTTTTGGTTAAACACCGGGGTTCTGCAAAACAGACTTTAGGAATCGCTGATCTAGATAGATAAAATACTGGACAGGTTTTTACTAGATCAATTTGAAATAAGAAAATTGAGAAAATGATTTCAAAGAAAGAGAGATTGTACCTGAAATTCTTGTCTATATGTTTACTTTCACTTACCTTTATATTTTTAACTCCAATATTTTTTGGTAATTAAAGTAAACAACTTAATACTGACAACATATAGACTTGAAGCTTCTCGTTCAGGTGGTGAGTCACCTCTATATTTACTGTTTGAGAGAAAAATAAAAAACTTCATTTATTGCAGTTGGTGCTCCCTGTTGCGCTTCTAGTCTCAACAGGTTTCACGAAAATATGATGTAAAAAAACTATTTTAATCCACTCTTTTGTTTCCAAGTTCACTGGTCGTTTTGTCTAATTGATTAGCTTGTAAATTGCGAATGAAAAATGTGGTCCCCTGCAAGATATACTACTACCTGTGTATAAGAACGTTTTTAATCTAAAATTTTGATGAGCTATTTGCAAGATTTTCAGTCATTTTTTTAAATACAATTTTTTAACTAATATAAAATTGTATAGCTAATGAAAGAGTGGGCAATGAGATAATAATTTAAATTAAACATTTATTTTATTGATCATCAATATTTATAAATAATGATAATATATCTAAGCTTTAACAGCTACATACTAAATATATTAGCCTAGATTAATTTGCAGCAACGCTCACGTAATGCTGCCGACAGGGAGCGCTGATGCCGTCGGTATATTTGCGGCAAATTTGAAATAAAATTGTAATTTTGAAATGAAATACTGCAATTGATTTTAAATTAAGAAACATTAAATATATTGATAATTATTCCCCCCCCCCCTCACCACTCAAAAATTAAATATTAAATTCGCTTTTATTTGCGCACAGAAAAAGAAATTAATCACATCTTATTTGATTTATATTTTATATATTATTTGTTTATTTTTTAATAATTTGCCACTTTTTTATAATTTTTTAAAAATCTAAATTTTGTTATTCTTATTTGTTGATTTTTACAAAATTGGACGACTTAAGACACGAGTTTCTCATGGCAATACTGGAGCAGCCTGTCATACAAACAACACCTGATCTCTTTTAAATATTTTGAGCCTTATATCGATTATCGATCCCAAATTTTAAAAAAATGATAAAATATAATTCTCCTCCTCACACGATTCCACTTATTTAAATAAATCTATTTCCACACAAAAAATATCACAATGCTGTAGATTATAGAAAAAAAAATACTTCCATATTCATATCTATCTAGAGCCTCATTTCTGTAGCTGTGTCAGGACGAAAATGAGGTGAAACTTTTAAGAGACTATGTATTTTTGGGAATTTACAGGTATACAATTGGAGTGTGGTTTTTTAAGAGGAATAAAATTTTTGGACCGAGACGCCGCCCGCCAGGGCACCAGCCCGGAGGGCCGAGCATCGAGGGCGTGCCGAAGGCACGCACGAAAAGCTCGTATCTAAATAGATAATAATTTCCTGAGCAAGCAAAAATAATCAGGGATTTTGAATTTGACCAAAAATAAAACTTTACTATTCATTCCTTTATATTGAACAGTATCAATCAATATTGCGATCCAGGTGTTGATGAACCAAATCCATTGTTTGACTTTTGTATTAAACTCGGTATAAATAATTATTAATATTTATTGATGCCGTAATTAATAATAATAATGACATAATTAATATTTGCATTCTCTCAATGACTCATTCATCTAATTATCCGTTAATTAATTAATAACTTTAATTTCAATAATGTTTTTTTTTAGATGTTGGATTATATAAATTCACAATCAAACTAATGAATTTTCTAAATTTTATTTAATGAGATAAATAATTAATATTTATTATATCATATGTAATTTGGAATAAAACTACCAAATTTGAACGAAACCGCGCGATTGTTGATATTTTAATAACAAATCACATTCATCAAAAAGATGTTGAAAATATACGTAATATTGACTCATGACATGGATAACCAAAAAATTAGACTTTTACCAATGTTTGAATGGATTGAGAAATAAGTCCATTTCAGTGTTTTCTATCGATATTTTCTTTGTATATAAATCAAAAACTTAATTATTATAATTTTTAAGTTTATCAGTATTTAATAAATTGCTTTTATTTATTGTTTTATATTATTATATTTATTTTAATCATTTTTAATCAAAAAACACATGTAATGTGTCTGAATAGCATTCGTCGAATTGTTTCCCTTTTTTATTTCATATTATAATCATTTGCAAAATATTTATTTTATCTAAATGTTTATGCAATTATAGTGTTTATAAATTGCTCAACGGCCTTTTTAAATTCAACCATAATTTGGTTATTCATGCTCCTTCCTAGTAGCATCAATATTTCAAACTATATATCAGGCCCGTGCCTGGCGGGTGTTCATTACGTTCGCCGCATGCAGGCGTTCAAATTGCCAGGGATTTTTTTTGTTTTTTATGAGATTAAAATATGAAATTTGTAAAAAAAAAAAAACTATAAATTATTAGAAATTTTTTTTTACAAATTTCATATTTTAATCTCATAAAAAACAAAAAAAAATCCCTGACAATTTGAACACCTGCGTGCGGCGCACGCAATGAACAGCCTCCAGGCACGGGTCTGTATATAGTGCCTATATAGATTCTCAAAATATATATAGGGACAATATAGTTACTATATAGTTTGAAACATTGTGCTACTAGGGTTACGATAAGTTCAAAATGAGAACCCTTTAGAACATTATAAATTAAATTTTTCAAAAATACAAATTAACCGATATTACAGTGATAACATTGAAAAATTTGAAAAAATAAAATATTCGGGAATTAGATTGAAACCGTATTATGCATTCCATTATTAAATGTGAAAATTTTTAAATATTATGCTAAAGGAGTGTTCATCCATTTAACTGCCACCTAATATATAGATCTATGATTGAAGCAATATTGGACTATAACTTTATACTGCAACTGAATATCTATTAAAGAAAGCTGGATGTCATTTAGCATAAAGCCATTAAATTATCTTTACGAGCCATGAAATCTTCCCTTAATAATGGTCTTGGTAGGAGAATTCCTCGTATATCCGTCGATTTTTATACCTGTAAACGGCTTGCTTATTTTTTAACAGCAAGGCACACATTTAACAAAAAGATATCGAAAAAAACTAACTTTTCATAATAATAATAAATAAGAAATTTTGAAAAAAATAAAATAAAAAGAGAATAAGTTATTCTAAAAACCAGCCGCGGCCAACTGCGAGTCGGATTGCATACCGAGGGTTACGTATCTTATAACTACAAAAATACTTTAGATATCAAATTCTTTTTTTTGTCTTTAATACCTAAGCAGAGAATGAGTGAATACGTGCATTTTCACAACGATGAACGTTTTTATTTAAGCCGTTTCTAAACGTCAAAATCACCTAAAAATGGCCACTTAAAAGCTCTCACTCTGAATTTAAATCGAAATAAATAATTAAGCTTAATTTTATTAAAAGAGATATTTTTGCAAATTTAGCTCATGCCCTATCATAAAAAAAATGTTTTATATCTTAGAAGGCACATAAAATTTGAACCTTCCCAAAATCACTCAATTAAAATTTTAATACGAATTTTGATTTGCTCGAAAATATATATTTTAAACTTCAAGTTTATATCGTATTTAGTTTACTAGATACAATGCTCTGAGAGACGGATGAACAGACACCATTATAGCTACAATAATAAGGTTCCGTTTTTTTAAACCGAGCCCCCATTTTGTAGGGGGCGGGGGTTTCACCCCTACGATTCATCCCGGACAGGCCTCCACTTGTAGAAGGCGGCGGGTTTCACCCTCTTCGCTCATAGGGGTGAAATATAACAATAACACACATTCACTTCTTTATATATATATTTATTTACAAAAAAGGGGTTTATACAGATTCGTGTCTAGGGGTCGTCGTTGAAACATCATAATACACATCGTTAATCAATACATCGTGTCATCTTAACTATCGCTCGTCTTCAACTGACTATAAACTAAACAAATCGACAAACTTCACTTAACTTATATCTAAATCCGAGGCGATATTAGGCGGGCTCTCATTGGCTCACAGAGCTCGAGCGTCTCAGTCTCTTTTCGCATAAATATTTCGTGAACGTGTAACATCTGTCACTCTTGCTCCGGCCTCTGAACAAAGAACATCACTATGGGAAACCGCTCTCCCAGGCCAAAAAAGGGGTTATATACATATTCGTGTCTAGGGGTCGTCATGAAACATCATAATACACGTAATTAATTAATACATCGTACACTTGCTATCAAATCGACAAGCTAACACATCGATAAGCATGTCATCGACCAGGGCTCGTTTCTAACTGACTGACTGGCTTTCAGCTGCGACCAACATTCCTTTAGTCGCCACCCATACACTTACACGCACACATGCATATAAGTGGGGTGAGGGTGTCGGCAGCTTACAGCCCTTGTCAACGACTGCCTCCCAGCTGAAACACGTACACCCACACACATGCATATGAGTGTCAACCGGACAGCCTCTTGAACACAAAAGGTTCGCTACAAAGAAAGAATGCGGCCTTCGCAAGGGCAGAAAGCCCAAACATCTGTCGAACACATGATTTTAAACAGAATTTACTTATTAATTAAATGCTTAATTAATCAAATCCTACAAATCGGCCATCCTGATAGTTTTAACGACCCGTTAAAACAAAATAATCTCAATCTTGTATAGAAAAACAAATTATACTAAAGTCCACAAAAATCGTATGAAAAATCACTCGATACAATCTAAATCAAATCACTCTTAACACATAAAGCAATTTTCAACGTCTTAAACATAATAATTATATAGAAATAATATGTAACTTAATTTTAAAAGAAGATCATTTTAACAAAAATGATGATCTCCACATCTATAAGAATAACAAAGTATTAGACTTCCTCTTATATCTAAATTGTTTCATTCCTTCAATTCAAAAATCAAATTCTTCCACGTTTAATTTAAATTTAATTAATAATCATAAAAATTTAAATTTAAATTCTCTTTTCAAATGATCTCATTAAAATTTAACCCGAATCAAATATAAAATTTCTCAAGATTCCCATCTTTAATTTTAAAATTTCTTCGAATTTAAATTTTGAATTGAATTGAATATCTCGTCTTCAAATTAAATTCTTTTATCAAAATCCACCTATTTAACTCTGAACACAATTTCTCTCTTTCAAAATTTGAAATCTAAAATTAAACATTCAACGTTCAAAACAAAATTATACTTCATAAAAACAAACTAATTTTTTAAACAAAAACCAAAAAAATTTAAGAACGATTGATTGCTCAAACTTCAATCTTAATCAAAAATTTCGTCCTCATAATTTTAGTTAAATTATAAATTTTAATCTAGCTACAATAATTATTCAAGAAAACCTTTATCCATTTTTCTACGTCTCGTATTGTTCAAACAACGGTGTCCTTTTCTTTCTCTTGGGTGGCGAGCTGCACGTTTTCACACATATACACTCACACTTCACTATGGGTGGGAATTTTTGGGGAAGGTCGCTGGGCTGCAAAAACACTTGTTTACACACACGTACGCACACACACACACCCGTGAACCCACGAACCGCGCACCTGGCGCAAAAATCGCGTGACATCTTTCCTCGATCAAAAATAAAATTATTTTCAGAACACCTCAAACGTATATATTCACCAATATTTTTCACAAAATAGCGTTTATTATAAATGATTTTTGAAATATCACTTACACTAGTATGCGTCACACCTTTTGTTGCTATACCTGGGCGGTTATTATTCATCCTTCGTTGCGTATCTTTTTCTTTATCTCTTGTTTCTAACAAAGAGCACTCTTTCATCTCTTTGTTGACTCTTCTTTCTTCTCGCAAATCCATAATTAAATTGTTTTTTTCTATTTCTCTGTCTTGGCTCTCATCCTCAAACAATTCACCTTTTTCAAGTATTTTCCTTGGCGTTAATTCTTCAAATTCTTCTTTCAGCTCATCTGCCAAGTAGGCAATTTCTTTCACACCACTTTCACCCAAATCAACTACGTCCTCCTCGTCAACATCTTCGTTTTCATCCAAATCGACATCGGCGATTTCTTCTTTGAACCTCTCCTTGTTGCCGTCGTCATCGGCGTCGTCCTCGTAGGCGTCCTGAAAGGGAACTTTCTCGCAAAATGAAACATCTTCTTCGTAGACCTCGCTATGGACAAAGCAATCCTCTTTGCTTTGTTCAACATCGTCGTCGTCGTCGTCGTGCTGTAATCGGCCTTGAAAGGGGCTTTCTCGCAAAATGAAACATCTTCTTCGTAAACCTCGCTATGGACAAAGCAATCCTCTTTGCTTTGTTCAACATCTTCGTCGTCGTCCTCGTCGTCTTTTTCATCTTTTTGCGAGAATTCCTCTTTCAGAGCTGTTTCGAGCAAACTCCAAGAAGTCAAACCTCTTTCGCTTTGAATATAATCTTTCGCATAGCCTGCTAGCGACATCTTCACCAGAAAAAATAGTTCCGTCGAACCCCATCCGGATTCTTCAACTAAATCCTGAATCTCTTTGATCCACTGTTCGATTGAAACGCTCCCCGTTCCGTCGAACTTTTCAATCGAATTCCTGGCTTCGCAGAAGCTCCGAGAGAATTCATCTCCCCCCAGCTGTTTAGCTGGTTGTCCGTCGTCCACGCGCGTGTCTTTTGATGATGAAGTCCCGTGCACCCTTTTCAGATGGCCAAAATCGGACAAGCTTACCACGAGATTTCTGGCAAGACACTTCTTGTCAGAGTCTGTGGGCAAGCCTAATATCGAAGAGATAATTACCAGGTCCGATTGAGAGAAGTCACTGCAAACGGCTTTTGCTTTGCGCTCTCGACTAGCGGCGCCAAAATTAAAGCCTTCGAAGAGCTTCAATTTCCGCCTCGTGTGTCGATTGCCTTCTTCGTCAAAAATAAGTTTAAAAAGCTTTTTGACGTCCTCAAAATCGAAGTCTGTCAAGTTTCTCTCGATATTGACATGCTGGCCAAGATTCTTCATTCTTCTAGGGCACAATTTTTTCACCAGAATATCAACAAGATTCCACGTCACGTTCCGTCATTTCGTCATCAAATCGTCTCCGGTAAGATAAACTTTTTATGATTCATCCCGGACGCGAGCACCCATTTGTAGGGGGCGGGGTGGTTTCACCCCCTACGATTTATCCTGGACAGGCCTCCACTTGTAGAAGGCGCGGGTTTCACCCTCTTCGCTCATAGGGGTGAAAATAAACAATAACACACATTCACTTCTTTATATATATATTTATTTACAAAAAAGGGGTTATATACATATTCGTGTCTAGGGGTCGTCATGAAACATCATAATACACGTAATTAATTAATACATCGTACACTTGCTATCAAATCGACAAGCTAACACATCGATAAGCATGTCATCGACCAGGGCTCGTTTCTAACTGACTGACTGGCTTTCAGCTGCGACCAACATTCCTTTAGTCGCCACCCATACACTTACACGCACACATGCATATAAGTGGGGTGAGGGTGTCGGCAGCTTACAGCCCTTGTCAACGACTGCCTCCCAGCTGAAACACGTACACCCACACACATGCATATGAGTGTCAACCGGACAGCCTCTTGAACACAAAAGGTTCGCTACAAAGAAAGAATGCGGCCTTCGCAAGGGCAGAAAGCCCAAACATCTGTCGAACACATGATTTTAAACAGAATTTACTTATTAATTAAATGCTTAATTAATCAAATCCTACATTATCTAGCCAGGAAAAGATATAAACAAATACTGAAATACTAATACATAATATCACTTTGTGTAAGTATGTAGGTATGTATTTACATATAGGAGAAGCTATTTTCAAGTATAATATTTACGAAAAGTAAAATTAGAAGCTCACTATGAGCTAAAAAATAATAAAGTTCTTATTTCTACATTATTAACTATCTTTTTTGTATAACAAATTTCAATAGAATTATATTTTATCCGCGGTCCAAGACAATTTTTTTTTCTTCAAATGTGGCCCGTGTAAGCCAAAAGGTTGGACACCCCTGTTATAGAATATAGAATATAGTATAGCTTTACACTGGAATTTTAATCAGTCGCCGGAAAATTTTACGATAATTAGATACGATAGATAAATTGTAGATATTTGACGGAAATTTCTGAAGTTCGTCTCAAAGAGGATATTAAATCATTGGTCCAGTAGCGTTTTTGAATTCGATTTCTGATGGGGTGGCAGACCTTGAGAATGTAATAAAATTAATTCATCATAATTCACATTTTAAATTGACTTTGGCATGTAAAAAATTGTATTTTGACAAATGCAATTTTTTATCATTCAAAAAACTCCTTTAGTTCTAATATAGTCGGATTAGATTATAAATAATATTATTTTTTAAAGACTTCTTCTTCAAAGTGCAATACTCGATTACGAGCGTCGGCGATTACTATGGAGAACCCGAGTAAACTCGATCCTTTAATTTATTTAGTTTTAATATTTACAGATACAACATTGTAAATCAATACATTTCAAGTACAACAGATATACATGATTATATGAAATTTACAAATGTTTCTTATAAGTACTTTACTGCCCTATGAGCTTATACTACTAATATATTTTAATTTTGTTCATAATAATTAATAATATTTACAAATATGAGTATAATTATTTTACATTATGGAGAGTATCCTCTCCATAGTAATTTCCCTGGGCAGATTTTTACAGGGGTGGTTTCCCATTGCCTTCCCGTGAAGGAATCAGATTTTAGCCAGTCAAATATTTGCAGCGAGTCATGTTTAACCCACGCTAGCTCTATTAGAAGACATGCACTTTAACCACTCGACCAACCTGACTGCGTATCATTAATGTTTAATTGAATATAACATTTTAAATAGTATTACGAGTAATTGAATTTGGTGTTAATATTAATTTAATAAAT
Organism: Forficula auricularia; assembly: GCA_024734495.1. Classification (NCBI taxonomy): domain Eukaryota; kingdom Metazoa; phylum Arthropoda; class Insecta; order Dermaptera; family Forficulidae; genus Forficula; species Forficula auricularia. Next base: position 21,758 of record JALMQS010000697.1, on the reverse strand, counting down.
AAATTTAAAAATTCAAGTCATATACACAGAAAGGCCCCGATTAATCGACTTTCGATTAATTCCCTCAATCCTTCCTGGCTATGAGCCAATTTCCGACTTTCATTTCCGGATTATCAGTCAATCTCTCTGTTAGTCGAAACTCTCTCAGCCTCGTTTAGGGCAGATAAAAAAAAGCAAAAATGTAAAATATATGATATATGTTTATATATACAGGGTGATTCATCGATCTGTCCTCTATTCATAAGTCTTATAATTCTTTTATTTTAAGTCAGTGAAAAACTCTTCAAATATAATTTATATAATATATTATTGTCTATCTACGTACCATATGCATTTATAAACAGGGTGCTCCGTTTAAGTGCAACAATATGTACCTTTACATTTCTTAATGGAACACCCTTTAGGTATATGTATATATATTTATTTATTTTGATAGTCAATTTTTTTCGGCCTTTCTACCCATTTACGATACTACTTATTATTATTATTTTTTTAATTTGTCTCTACCCCGGGGTCAGATTTTAGCCGGATGCCTCGAGTCGGATTCGAACCCGGGTCCACTCGGTTAGCAGGCTGGCACGCTAGCCCTAGCCTAACCCGAACCCTTTGATAGTAAATTAGATTCCCTTTAAAAAAGTATTAAGTAATAAGGGGTCTAAAATGATAAATTAAGAAGTTATTTACTTTTATTCGTTGAATGATATTTTTGTATCATGTTATTAATAACAAAGTAAGCTATGGAAGGAATAAAGGTAAATAACTTCTTAATTTATAATTTTAGACCCAAGGGGGGTCGGATAGGCTAGGTGGTAGCGTGTCAGCCTGCTAACCAAGTGGACCCGGGTTCGAATCCGACTCGAGGCATCCGGCAAAAATCTGACCCCCGGGCTAGAGACAAATTAAAAAAAAAAAATTAATAGTATCGTAAATTGGCTTATAGCTGGAGGGGCCGAAAAGCCAAAAAAAAGGAAATAAATAAATAATTTTAGACCCCTTATTACTTAATGCTATTTTAAAGGGAATCTTATTTACTATCAAAATAAATAAGTATATATAGGGTGTTCCATTAAGAAATGTAAAGTTAGATATTTTTGCGCTTAAACGGAGCACCCTGTATACAAATGCATATGTTCGTAGATGATACAATCTGTCCAGACAGAAGGAACATTGCAGCAACGTTGCGAACCTTGCACAACATTGCCAACATTGCAGCAACGTTGCTGCAACATTGCAGTGGCAACGTTCAAATGTAACATTGCAGCAACATTGCTGCAACATTGCAGTTGCAACATTGAATTAAAAAAATTAGTAATTAAATTTTTTTAAAAATTTAACTAAATTTTTTATTTTTTATTTCTAATTTTACTGGAAAATATGTTATAATTATAATATGATATATATATATATATATATATTAAAATCTCTTTCAAATGACATTTGGCTATAATTATCGAAAGCGCCATCTGCGTTGAGCTTTGCTCGCCAGCCACCCAGCTGGGCAGATGAACGCGAGGTGTTAGACCACTTTCACAATTATCCATTCACTTAAATAAAGGTTAGTAAGCGAAATGTATTAAAATATTATTTGAAGTAAGAAATACATTATTTTAATTGTTATTCGTAATTTTATTTTCAGGTTTACATGCTGTATTGCAAGTATTTTTCAAATCAGTTGTTTTGAAAGACAAAGAAGCTTGTCTGTGGGCCGCCGGTGCGGGCGCGTGCACTGGTCTGTCTGCCCCACAGGAGCAAGATGATAGTGGCGGATTCCTTCAAAGTGACGGAGACGAAAGTATGGAACGCGTTGCCGGTTGAATTGAGGAGGATAGTGCGCCCTGAACCTTGTGAGGCAGAACTCCCCCGGCACTTAGCCTAGCAGTGTAATATTGTTTGCTATTATTCTAAGTTACTTTATTGGAATGTTTTATGTTACGCTAATAAAAATAATGTATTATTTAATTTTTGTAATATTTCGATGTATATATTGTACGATAAAGGGGCCTAACGGCCCTATAGATACAATTAAATAAATAAATAAATAAAAATAAATAAACTATCATCATAAGACTGATCTCACATTTTTTTTTAATGCAATCGAATGCAAGAAGAAGTGCACCAGTAAAGATGCAGCCCCTATGGAACTCGAAATATTATTGTAATGTATCTGTACTTGCCATTTTATATTAATAAACGAAACTTATTTCATCATAAAATATTATTTCTTATTCATTTTTCCTGCAACATTCCTGCAACATTCCTGCAACATTCCCGCAATGTTCCTGCAACGTTGGCAATGTTCTGCAAGCAACGTTCGTGCAAAGTTCAGAGGCGGACATAGGAATGTTGCTTGCAACGTTCATTTCTGTCTGGGAGAATATATATATAAATTATATTTGAAGAGTTTTTCTCTCTGACTTAAAATAAAAGAGTTATAAAAGTTATAAAGAGAGATCAATGAATCACTCTGTAGTACATTTGATATATAATATATTATGTATCGCATTCGATTATTTTTTTCTTTTATTCACTACTACAAGAGTTATATCGTTCCAAAATTTGTCAATCATATTGACTTTATGTCAATATAATTTACCTGACGAGCTGTTACCCCGGGCTAACATGAGATAATATTTGACAATTTGTGGTGATCTGGATGACAAATTAATTATCTATTATGTTTTATTTTTGCTAATTGATTTATCTATTATGTGTAATTGACAATCGTTTTGATACAATTATTAGGTAAATAATTGAATTAATTTTAAAATAAAAATATTCGTGATTTTGTTTTATGTTTTGAAGAGTGTTTGACTTCTGAATGACATATATATATATATATATTTTTAAAGTAGTTCTTTCACGAATGCAAAAATTCAAGAAAGTCTTCGAAACTTGGAATACTACGATCATTAAATGCATAACAAACTCACTGTTAAAATTTGAAGACGATTTATAACACCAAACACGAAATAATTCTTAAAAATTAAAAACTAATATTTGTTAGAATAATATATTCGGAGTAACTTAAAAAAAAATTGAAATTGTTTACTCATGTAGTTTTGATAAAAAATAAAAAAAAAACATATTTGGGCGATTATTTTTAGTGGAAGGGATAAAATATCAATGGCTTGGAAACGATCCATTCATAAATAGAATATAGTAGCGTAAAAAGTACAGTCACGTTAAAAAACATAACCTAAAATTTTAACACCGTTCATATTTATAGAGTGGTTACGAGGCTAAAACTTTTGTGTGGATTGTCGCGAAAGAACTACCTTAAATCTGCTATCTTTGAACCCTTAAGAGGTAACTAACCCCAATTTACAATTTTCAGGTATAAAAAGATATGATAGGAAGTTGTGCATTGGCGTATTTAGAGAGAGTTGTCCTAGGGGGACAGCCGGCCAGCTGATTGGCCACCACAATGTTCCATTTTCGGTAATCCGATTATAGATCATCTAACCTAACTTAGTAGAATTGACCAATTCTGAAAGTAACGAAATAATTTAACGAGAAATACATAAGTGAGGCCTCGTAATAATGGAGTTTCGATTTTTCTAGGGGGGGGGGGGGCAATGAGTTTTTATAGGGGGAGGAGGGACTGCTCCCATTGTACCCCCTAACTATGTCCGTGGAGTTGTGGTTCTCTATATTCGGTAGAAACGTAATGGCTATATTAAACATCTTTATAGAATATTGAATGGCTAGTATCTGCAAAATCTGATCAATACAAATTTTGATATTTAAATATTCCTTTGATTTTTTTTTTGATTTTTCAATAAAATATAAATTCAATGAATTGAAAAATTAGAAGTAAAAAACAAATTATAAAACTTATCTTGTTGACATGTTTGTTGTTTACAGTTTTTATATGTTTATTCATCGCAGTCAATTTATTTCTGATCCATTTAACAATTAGTAGCTACGCAAGAGGGAATGGGATGCGAATTTTGTTGAAATTGTGACAATCAAATAAAAAAATTATAAATGAAAATAAAAAAGAGTGTGTAAATAAATAGAGATAGAGTGTCATGTGATTAATATAAATATTCATTTATACAAGTAAAAATAAACTGCAACGGATCGTTGCTAAACTTTATCCAAATTCACTTGAAATATTAATATGTTTATTCCTTTATTATTAATCACATATCGCTTGCAATTTGTAGTCAATGTTGACTTTAATTTAAAAATAATGATCGATTCTCATTTAATAGTCGAGGAATAACCATTCTACATTAGAATTTGGATGTTTCGGTTATTATTTGTAACCATTGCTGAAGAGCATGGAGGAATCGACTTAAAATCAAAAATAACGATCGATTCTTATCTAATACTAGCTGAATAACCTTATTGCATTCCATTTTTGATGTTTTGGCTATTAATGGCAACCTCTACTGATAATGTGGAAGAATCGACTTAAAATCAAAAAGACTAAATTCTTTTATGACAAACAACTCAACTTTGAGTTATAATAATAAAAACTAAGATACGAGGTAGGTTTCACAAAAAAGAAATAAAACAAAATTGAGTTTTGAGTTCGATATATTTCGGGGGTTAGCCCATCATCAGGAGTCTAAGAAAACTGATTACATATTGGAAAAATAGTTTTACAAGTAAGAATTTTTAAAATTTTTTAAAAATGTATGTGGTGGGGGAATGTAGGGGAAGAGGGGGGGGTAGTTGTTCTAAGGATTAATATTTTCTATTGAGATTTGAGCTGGGTGAAAGGGATCTATCTATACCTGCTATTATAATAGCGAATGGACAGGTACCTGAGAAGGTACAACTTAAAAGGTATATAAGAGAGTGCAATTACCCTAGTATAATGTGCAAACAATGAAAGGAATGTTTATTTAATTTATTATAACATATAATCAATAATTGTATTTTTATACACTTCCAATTGATTATTTAAAATATTTGAATTATTAGAGAGGGCTATTTTTATCTCGGTGGATTCCAGGAGGTCCAATTTAAGGCCTTTTCTTTCGAAATGAATGGGGATAGGGTTATTATTAGAGGGTGAATGGTTAGATTCATGTAAGTGAATTGCGAAGGCTGAGGTCGAATCTAAATTAATGTTATCGGATTTGTTGAGGTGGTTAAGGGCTCTTACATGCTCGGAGTAACGTATTTTGAAAGCGCGACCTGTCTGCCCAATATAAAAAGCGTCGCAATCTTGACAAGTTAATTTATACACTCCTGATTTGTCTAATTTATCAATTTTGTCTATTTTATTGTTAATTAATTGAGAGCCTAAATTGTTGTTGTTGTATAAAGCAGGAGTGATTCCATATGATCTAAGGGTATAAGCTAATGGAGATGTCAGATGATTAGAAATGAAGGGTATTCTTCTATATATTTTTTCGGTTCCAGATTCTAATGAGTGTAAGTGTGAGATAGTGAATTTACGTTTGATTTTATTATAAATTTTGTTGATAGTCGAAATGTTATATCCATTATTCAGGGCTATATTCTGAATGATGTTAAGCTCTTTATTGAAATTTATAGTATTCATAGGTATACTGAGGAGTCTATGAATCATTGAATAGAATGCTGCAAATTTTGTATTAATGGGGTGATTAGATGAGAAGGGAATGACTGTGTCCGTGAAAGTGGGTTTTCTATATATTTCATAGTGTAATTTTTGATGTGAAATAGTTATTTGAAGGTCCAAGAAAGCGAGAGTATTATTTGTACCTATTTCAGAAGTAAATTGTATATTTTCATGGAGAGTATTAAGATATTGTTGGAATAGATTAATTTGTCTTTTAGTGCCAGACCATATGACAAAAATATCGTCTACGTATCTACGCCAGAACACAATATCTTTGAAATAGTGGTTGGTTGGGCTAAGAATGGTTTGTTCTAAATGAGACATATAAATTTCTGAAAGCAAGGGGCTAAGGGGACTACCCATGGCTAATCCTTTTGTGGTTTATAGTAGTTATTATTAAAGAGAAAATAATTTTGGTTTAGGCATAGGTCTAGTAATTGGCGAATATGATTATTTCGAGATGGGTCTGTAATATTTAAGTTAATAAGTTCATCTAATATTATTTTTAAGTCCGAAAGCGGGATCGAGGGGAAAAGATTTTTAACGTCGAACGAAATGAGTTTGTAGGAGATTTTGAATATTTATATGTTCTAAAGCCTGTGTAAGTTCTAGGGAATTTTGTGAATCCTACCTCGTATCTTAGTTTTATTATTATATTAAAATGTTTCACCTAGAACCAACACCAAAAACATGAAAGTTATCAACTTGAGTTGTTTAAAAAAAGAATTTAGTCTTTTTGATTTTAAGTCGATTCTTCCACATTATCAGTAGAGGTTGCCATTAATAGCCGAAACATCAAAAATGGAATGCAATAAGGTTATTCCGCTAGTATTAGATGAGAATCAATCGCTTATTTTTGATTTTAAGTCGATTCCTCCATGTCTTCAGCAATGGTTACATAATAAAAACCGAAACGTCAAAAATCAAATATAGAATGGTTATCCCTCAAGTACTAGATGAGAATCAATCGCTATTTTTGATTTTAAATCGATTCCTCTATGTCTTCAGCAATGGTTACCAATAAAAACCGAAACGTCAAAAATCCAATAAAGAATTGTTATTCCTCAAGTATTACATCAGAATCAATCACTATTTTTGATTTTAACTCGATTCCTCCATGTCTTCAGCAATGGTTACCAATAAAAACCGAAACGTCAAAATTCAATATAGAATGGTTATTCCTTAATTACTAGATGGCGAGAATCAATCGCTAGTTTTGATTTTAGATCGATTCCTCTATGTCTTCACCAATGGTTGCCAATAAAAACCGAAAAATGGGGTCCCGGGAGAGAGGTTTGGATTTTTTTTCTTACTCTACAGTAAACTATTTGTTATCTGTGAGGCCCTTAGGAAAAACAAGAAAAAAGCCAGACTATTTACTTATCTACTAATAATAGTATATTATACAACAAGGAGAGAAATGCATTATTATCTCGAGGTGCAATTTGGGGGCCAGAGGGCGAAGCCCGAGAGGCTTCAAAATGCCGAGGAATAAATAGGGATTCTCTCCTGAGGTGCTTCAGGTAATATACTTTTTTTTCACGACCTCACATTTAAAACGAATATTCAAATAAAATATTGACACATTAATTTTTCACAATCAAATTAAATTAAGTATATAGTTGTCTACGTATTTCTTGTTTTCTTGTCTTTTTGTTGCTATAACAACAAATTACATTTATTTCATCTATTTTATTTATAACTAGCTAGCCAGGGAGCACGCCCCCTGGACCCCCAACCTCCCACGAATCCCACCCTCACACTACACTCCCCCCCGACCCATCCAGCACCCCTACCCCCGCACCATGAACCCGTGCCCAACCCCCGCCCCCATACCACAGAACCCAAACCTCACCCCCACTCCAACCCACCACACTCCCCGAAACCCACCCAGCACCCCAACCCCCGCCCCCCCACCACCACCCCAACCCTCACCCCACCCACCTCGGGCCCCCAACCCACGAACCCCAACCTCACCCCCACTCCAACCCACCACACTCCACGAAACCCACCCAGCACCCCAACCCCCGCCCCCACACCACCACTTCAACACTCTAACCTGCACCCCCACCTCGGACCCCCACCCCGTACCACCCCACTACGCCACTGGACCCTCACCTGAACCCCCCATCCACCAACCTTGCACCACCCCCGTGCCCCCCCCCCTACTCCGCCATACTCCCTCACTCCACCGCCATTCCACTCCGCGCATCCCATGCCCTAACCCACCCCCACTCCACCCCCGCACCCAGTTTTTGCATTTCTAGCCTTCTAGTGACCCACAGATTATGTAAACAAAATTTGGTTGAGTTTGGTCCAAGAGCAAGAATTTTCATTTTTTGACCCCCCCCCCCATTTTGGGTGGTTAGTTTTTGCATTTCTAGCTCTCTAGAGGCCTACAGATTATGTATACAAAATTTGGTTGAGTTTGCTCCAAGGGCAAGAATTTATATATTTTTCTCCTTCCCCCCTTTTTGGGTGGTTTTTGGGGGGAATTTTTTTAAACAAAAGTTGTCAGAAATCACATCCCCTACAACTTTGCTCATTATAAAATTTCCCGTAGAGTTAATAGTTTAAGAGTTATTTGATAATTTTCATTCGTGCACCCCCCCCCCCCAAACCCCCTTTTGGGGTCAAAATATCAAAACGTTATATAGCTAAAAACGTAAGTTAGAAGACCTCTGATACAAATATGAAATTTCATAATAATCCCTTCAGCCGTTTTGACGTGAATCGTGAGCAACTTTTCGCGGAAACCACTGAAACAGACAGACATACAAACAGACATACAGACAGGAATTTTGTTGAGGGTGTTTTCGTTCATAACTTTGCTTGAAACGTGTGCAACCAAAATTTGGCGTGATTTGGACCAATGTACAGACAAAACCTTAATTTTATATATATAGATTATTTCCCACGGGATATAATGTATATTAGCTCCCGTAGGATATAATGTAGACATTGCTATCCCTAGTTTAATGTCATTGAAACTAATTTCTACACCGGGTCGTGAAAAAATATTTTTAGCTTTTAGGGATAGTTTCTTTCGCGACAATCCAGACATAAAGGTTTTAGCCTCACTAACTTTCCCTCTATACATATGAACGGTGCCACAAATTTTTGGTTATGTTTTTTAACGTGACTGTACTTTTCACTACTACTATATCCTCTTTATGAATGGATCGTTTCCAAGCCATTGATCTTATATCCCTCCACACTAAAAATAATCGCCCAAATATGTATTTTTTATTTTATTTTTTATCAAAATTACGAGGTGAGGTAAACAATTTCAATTTTTTTTTAAGTTACTCCGCATATATTATTCTAACAAATATTATTTTTTCATCAAGGCCGGTGAAAGTCCTTCAATGAAAAAATAAACTGCAACGGATCGTTGCTAAACTTTATCCAAATTCATTTGAAATATTAATATGTTTGTTCCTTTATTATTAATCAGATATCACTTGCAATTTGTGGTTCATATTGACATTAATTCAAAAATAATTCTCATTTAATAGTCGAGGAATAACCATTCTCCATTGGATTTTTGACATTTCGGTTTTTATTGGTAACCATTGCTGATGACATAGAGGAATCGACTTAAAATCAAAAATAGCGATTGATTCTCATCTAATACTTGAGGAATAACAATTCTACATTAGGTTTTTGACGTTTCGATTATTATTGGTAACCATTGCTGAAGACATGGAGAAATCGACTTAAAATCAAAAATAACGATCGATTCTCATCTAATACTAGAGGAATAACCTTATTGCATTCCATTTTTGATGTTTTGACTATTAATGGCAACTTCTACTGAAAACGTGGAAGAATCGACTTAAAATCAAAAAGACTAAATTCTTTTATGGCAAACAACTCAAACTTGAATAAGGTTATTCCTATAGTATTAGATAAGAATCGATCGTTATTTTTGATTTTAAGTCGATTCCTCCATGTCTTCAGCAATGGTTACCAATAATAATCGAAACGTCAAAAACCGAATGTAGAATTGTTATTCCTCAAGTATGATGAGAATCAATCGCTATTTTTGATTTTAAGTCGATTCCTCTATGTCTTCAGCAATGATTACCAATAAAAACCGAAATGTCAAAAATCCAATATAGAATGGTTATTCCTCAAGTACTAGATGAGAATCAATCGCTATTTTTGGTTTAAAGTCGATTTCTCTATGTCTTCAGCAATGGTTACCAATAAAAACCGAAACGTCAAAAATCCAATATAGAATGGATATTCCTCAAGTACTAGATGAGAATCAATCGCTATTTTTGATTTTAAGTCGATTCCTCCATGTCTTCGGCAATGGTTACCAATAAAAACCGAAACGTCTAAAATCCAATATAGAATGGTTATTCCTCAAGTACTAGATGAGAATCAATCGCTATTTTTGGTTTAAAGTCGATTTCTCTATGTCTTCAGCAATGGTTACTAATAAAAACCGAAACGTCAAAAATCCAATATAGAATGATTATTCCTCAAGTACGAGATGAGAATCAATCGCTATTTTTGGTTTAAAGTCGATTTCTCTATGTCTTAAGCAAAGGTAACGGATAAGAAAACAACGCAGTTGCTATGGTTACTTATAAAAATTTCTCCCAAATTTTTAGCATTTTACAGAGAGAAGCCTATCCATTCTTACTTAAGCAAGGCTAAATGAGCTATATTAAAACTTTCAAATGAATAAATTTTAAAGAATTTAAAAAATTAAAAAAAAGTACTCTCTTACTCTAGAGTAAAGTACTTTAAAATATAATTTTACTAAAAACTTTATTTAACCTTTTTTGTGGTCCCCAAGGTACTTAATTAGGATATTAAATTTCATCAAAATTGGTTAAGTCAGTTTCAAGATATTTAGAAAAAACTAAAAAGTACTGTAATAAAGTACTAATGTTTGTGGGCCGATATGTACCAAAAACTAATCAGCGCTTCATTTTGTTAAAAGAATGCCAGGTTTTCAATTTCATTTCAATCGGTGCAGCGGTGTGGAAAAAATCGTGGGCCAAAAAAACGATAACATACATACATCCATCCATCCATACATACATACATACATCCGCACGCACTAAATGAAAAAATCGCACTTTTTGGCCTCTCGACGAGACCCCATGTAATTTTTGGCAAAACCGTCACGTGCTAAAATTCAACCTAATTGAATACTACAATTTGTGACTTTAATTGAGTCCATGGGTTCCGTAGTCTTTACCTGAGGACCCTTTGAAGCCACGCTTGCCCCGAGAGCGATTACAATACTTTACCCATGCTTTGCATTGGATAAAGTAAAATAAAATAATGATAATTTTCCCACCCTTTCCCAACTTTCCATATGTAAAAATTTTATTTTTAATTGCAATTATTTCATGTTTGATGTGGTAAATCGTCTTTTAAATTTTAACAGTGTGTTTATTATGGCTTTTAATGACTTATATTCCAAGTTTCGAAGATTTCTTGAATTTTTGAATTTGTGAAAGAACTACCTTAATGAAAAAATATTGTTAAAATTTTATTCACACCCGATAACAAAATAAGTTTCATCCTGGATATGAACATAAACAGTTTTTAAATTTCAATTACATTACTGTAGTTTATTTTAAAGTTATCCAATATAAACCTACAAAGATTTATCATTTATTCCAACATATGGAGCATTATACATGAGAAGGGGCCCAGTCGTCTCGTGAGAACTTAGAATAGGCATTTCAAATTCCAGTGAAATCATATTCAATCAATCATTAGAAGGGACCCATATTCGATGTTTGCCCATGGCCCGGAATTTCTCTGGGCGGCTCCTGAGTAATATACCTATATACAAATAATTAATTACAGTAAATTAAAATAAAAGTCAGAAAATAATTTTTCATATACCTATAATTTTGTGTGTGTGTGTGTGTCTGACTAATTTAATCATTTGTATTTGATTTTTTATTTTCTGTAAAAAAATTCGAATTCTATTATTTTTCCAATTTTTCAGGTACGCCTAAATCCAAAAAAATGAAAATCTCTCTCTCTCTATATATATATATCTATCTGCGTGGGTGTGGTCAATTTTTTTTGGCACTAGAACGAACTGAACGATTCTGCGTTCTTGACTAGTGATAAGATAGAGAAATGAGACCGACAAAAAATTATGACTTTACGTTTTTGAATTATCGTAGATTATGGGAATCTAGACAGATCGACATTAGATATTATTATGGGACCTGAATGAACTTTCTACGACCTTTCGTTTTCCGCTATCGTGGGTATAGAAATCAGAATTAACATACATGAACAAATGAACATTTCTCAGTTCCAAACATTTTTCAAACCAAAACACAAACAGTAAAGAAAGCAAAATATTAATTAAGTACTACTTAAAAATAATAATAATAATACTCCTCCAGACTATTTATTTTTATTTCAAATTATTTATTTCCAGTAATGAAGCTGTTGAAGCTTTTATTTTTGTGATTAATTTTATTAGGATTTGAATTTTTAGTTAAATCACACATAATTAATTAGGGTTTTTATAGAAAAATTGTAATTGAAAAAAGGCGCCGCAAATCGGAAAAGTTTGGAAACCTTTGATTTAAGGGATTAATAAATACAGTGGACTTCCGTATAACGCGATCGCGTAAAACGCGTCGAAATAATTGAGACTAGTACTCATATAACGCGATAAACAGTCCCGTACAACCCGTAAGATAAATTTTACATTTTCACATAGTTTCGGATTTGTGAAGTTGACGAATCAGGGTTTAAAAAAAATATTAATAAATACACATTTAAGAGAAAAATAATTTTATTCAACTTTTAATAAAAATAAAGGGAGTCGGGTTGTCCGAGCTGGCTAAGGCGATGGTCGTTGATGACGATGCTCAACCGGAAGGCCCGGGTTCGAGCCTGGCTAGCATATAAAATTTCGACTGGCTAAAACTCGGCTCCCTCATTAACCTTACTAACACTTTACTGATGTGCTGTCTAAATGGGCTTTGTTCCAGGTGACAATAAATAAATAAAAAATAAATAAAAATAAAAATACAGGTATGCACCTCAGTATATTTAACATTTACTCACTATCGGAAGTATCAACAAATAAGTTCCAACAATGCCTTCTTGTTAAATAGATCTGATAATGTAACTTCCGAATAAAGGGTTTTCCTATTACGAGGAACGTATCCCCCGCGAGTCCAGTGTAATTAATTTTAAGAATCCAATCTGCTGTAGATAAAATAGTTAACTACCATCTTCCCAATTGGGAAAAAATATTAGATAAATCGATATTTCAAGGAATAGTGTTTTATCCAACAGAATCTGAAAAATACAGTAAATTACAAGGTAGATACAGGTTATTTGATAAGGGAGTATACAATTTTTTCGAATTGAAAAAAAATAGGCGTTTTGGAATTTTTAATTAATTTACTTTGGTGTGCCGTGACGTAGATATAGGGCTAGTCAATGACCTTTTCTTTATCTGATCATTAAGGATAATTGGTTGATATAACATTTGACGTTAATTAAATCTAATGAATTTTTTTCATTTGGTTCTGATGTATATATGTATGTATTGTTTTGTGTAGATATTTTCGCTAATTTTGTGTAAAGTGATGTGTCTGTCATATTGGTGAGCTGGTGGGTGAGTACTGTGAAATTTTAACACCTGTAATTATCAAGCAATTAATACCCTTTGAACCCACAAACAAACTCATCATTATCTGATTCTACAGTTTCAGAGGAAGAGGTGCCGTAGTGTCCTCGAAATATTTGGATTAACCACTTGAATAATTATATAAATAAACATATCTAGTACGTACCAAGCCAGTTAAAAGTTATCTTGTTATTTACTAAAAAAGAACGAAGCGCTGTATCGAAAGGAAGGGAAGAAAAAGTAAAATCAACTAGTGTGGACACCACACGACTTTCACATTCTCATTTATTTGAAGTCACACTCCTAATTTACATCCTCTTCCTTTATTTCAATCGGATTAAAATTTATACACGACTAATAACTCATTGCCTCTTAATAAGTACAGTAATTTTTTAAAAAATCGTTAGTGCCGTTTTTGAGAAAATCAAAAAACATCTTTCATGTAAATGTACACTTCCGGTGTTCCGATTTCAACCAAAAGGTTGCTGTACTCCTTCTAGTCTATATTGGGCTCAAGTTTTAAATTTCGTAGCTCTGAGACTTATGGTTGCGAAACGCAGGGGGTACATACGTACATACATACGCACTGACCAATAGATTTTTGGCCTCTTGGGACCACTATATCCGGTTTTATGTCCTAAATCCGGTTTGCAACTATTAAGGGCATTGATTTCTTCCACCTAGAAGTTTCAAAATGAAATTAACTTTTTTCATCTCTCAGATACAAGTTCTCAAAGAGTCAGGACCCCGGCAGGCGATCGCAATACTTCACATTTATATATTCTATAGAATTTAAATATGAAAGTAAAAATCAAAGGTTATAGAATGCAATTAAAAGTCATTTAATTTTTTTTTAAGAATTTAAGAAGTGCTTCTTTAACAAGTATCTCTTATAGGGATGATGTTCAATTTACTGTAATAAATAATAGTAAGTACTGTCTTTTATGAATGTTTAAATATTGCATTTATTTATTTATTTATTGAAGCTTAAATAATAATTTCTATGAAACTCTGAATATTATTCAAACTCGTTTAATACCTGTTAAAGGGTGTATACGAGTATCTATATGGAGAAGAAAGATAGATAGACAAGGTTCATTATTCATCCCTCTCTAACCTCAGGGGAATATACTAGTATGTTGATTTAAGAAATACAATGATAAAATATTTACAATTTTACAATTGTTCTATCAATTGCTTATGAAAATTGATAATTTATAGGTTTTGCTTTCGAAGAGAAGAATGATAACAAATAATACATTATTCATTTCATTTTACGTTATCCTAAAGAGACATCAAAGAATCGTGACGTTTGTAAAAAAAGTATTCGAGTTGAAAACAAAACTTTTCTTAGCCATCTTAAAGAAAAAAAAAAGGAAAAAATTCTGGCATCTCATTCTTTATTCTTCACTTAATTTTATGTTTCAAAAACATTTTTGACGAATAAAATATGAGTTTCTAGAATTTATATGTCGAATCTTTTAAAATGAGATGCGCTGTATATTGTATTTTTTTTTTTTTTTTTAATGCAATCGAATGCAAGAAGGGGTGCACCAGTAAAGGTGTAGCCCCTATGGATCTCGAAAGACCCTTGCATTACCGAAGAGAAGGGAAAGTTGATTAAGTGAGAGGGTGTAGACGTAGGTGTCTATGCACCCTGGTTTTGAAGGTTTGAAGATCATAGGTGCTGGGAAAGATAGAGGCTGGGGAGAGAGTTCCAGTTCCTTGAAGTCATGGGGATATATGTATAAATTGAGTAGTCCCAAAAAGAAAGGACGGTGAGATATTTATTATAGGTAAAGGAACATAATTTGGAGGTCACTGAGTTTTTCATCCTTTTCTGAAATTCGATTGAGAAATCTGAAATTTAATTGAGCTTTCCTCAAATACAATTGGAAAATGTGGTAATCCCAAATGAAGATTTTTATTCGAGATTGTAATTTAGAGAAGGGAACAGAAATATATCTCGAGTTAATCTGATTGGAAGCGATCGCTCTGACCAGGAGAAAAAGTAATTATAATCAATAGATTACGAGTTAGTTTGTATCAATTTAATTAATTTTGTATTTGAAGGGTTTGCTGCTAAAAGGATGGTAGCTCCATCCTATTGATGTTGGGAGATATTAACACTATCTTGTGAATAAAAAAATCTTTTGTTTGGTACAAGAAGAATGTAGCTCCAATCGTTATTTCCAGCGTTGCTCAACAGATGGAGCTGCCCGTCATTTTGAATTTTGTCGTTGTTTTGAATTTTTTAAACGTTTTTTTTTGGTTTCCCAAAAACTGAAAAAATTGGAGCTACCTCCTTTTAGCAGCAAATCCTTCATTTCTTGAAAAACGAGGCATTACGATTATAATATATATCTTGCTAATTTTCAAGACTATTTCGATTTTCAGCTATATAGTGTAGTAAATCGCAGTTGATGGAGATAAGAGTGTAGTAGATTTAATTACATTAAATATTTGATTAATAATATAATAGTTTTGTTTGTATGACTCCACTCTAAATGAAATTGATTGTTATAACATATAGTCAAAATCTTGTTTTTGTGCGATGGAGGCTCTAAAGTCGTTTGTATTTTTATTACTTTATCCAATGCGAAACATGGGGAAAGTATTGTAATCGGTCGCGCGGCAAGCGAGACTTCAAAGGGTCCTCAGGTAAAGACTACGGAACCCATGGACTCAATTAAAGTCACAAATTGTAGTATTCAATTAGGTTGAATTTTAGCATGTGACGGTTTTGCCAAAAATTACATGGAATCTCGTCCAGGGGTCAAAATGTGCGATTTTTTCATTGTGTGCGTGCGGATGGATGTATGGATGTATGTTATCGTTTTTTTCGTCCACGATTTTTTCCACACTGTTGCACCGATTAAAATGAAATTGAAAACCTACCATTATTTTAAACAAAATGATTAGTTTTTGGTACATTTCGGCCCACAAACATTATTACTTTATTTCAATACTTTTTTAGTTTTTTCTAAATATCTTGAAAATTACTTAACCATTGCTGAAGACATAAAGGAATCGACTCTACGTTGGATTTTTGACGATTCGGTTTTTATTGGTAACCATTGTTGAAGACATAAAGGAATTACTTAAAATCAAAAATAGCCATCGATTCTCATCTAATACTTGAGGAATAATAATTCTACATTAGATTTTTGACCTTTCGATTATTATTGGTAATCATTGCTGAAGACATGGAGGAATCGAGCTTGAGTTGTTTACCACAAAAGAATTTAGTCTTTTTAATTTTAAGTCGATTCTTCCACGTCTTCAGTAGAAGTTGCAATGCAATAATGTAATAATGTCATTCCTCTAATATTAGATAAGAATCGATAGGTATTTTTGATTTTAAGTCGATTCCTCCATGTCTTCAGTAATGGTTACTAGTTGCGCCAATCGCAACCGTGAGCTTATTGCATGTGTGATCATCGTTTTTACGATTTTTGTGCAGAAAAAATATCTCTAGGGCAGTGTTCGTCAACTCGATAGAACAGCGCGAGGGAGGCGCTCGCTCTGGGAACAGCCATAAACAAATTTATGTTTATTTATATAATTAATTTTTTCTCATTCTTGTGGAATCAACGAATCTGTGCAGATCATGTTCTGCTAATCAGAGTCCAGTCTCCCATTTTACTCTCATATTTTTATTTGTTGATGTTCTTTCTTCCCCATATCAATTGTGTATTGATAGAATATCAGCTAGTGAGTTGATATTTAATTTCCGAACATCACAACTGGACTTCTAAACTTCTGCTTCCTGGTAGCTGTACCATCTTCTCTCTCTCTCAGTATCGACTTCATTGGAAGGAAATACACATTCGTCTTATTTTTGGTACAGATTGGCCTGGAAGAAATTCTCACATTCAACGGATTCGTCAAACCTTCTCAACAAACTGCTAAGTGAAACCATTTAACCTTATCCAATTTTATTACACTTTTTTACAATTCATTCTAACTGAAAAACTCTCACCCTTCTTATTGAATACAATCCATTTGTTTTTGAACACTTCATCTCTTCTACGCAAATAATTTCTCAAATCCATTTACCTATTATATTTATTTTATAAATAAATATGGCCGCCTTGTTCAATGGCTAATTAGTTCTAATATTAATTTTAATTAAACATTTTTAATCCTGTTACTACTACTAACTTTAATTGAAAAATTGTTAATTAGATTTAATTAATTAATTTTAAATTCATTCGTTTATTTGTCTCAAATACTTTCTGTTTAATTAACTTATAATTTACCCTGTTAATAATAATAAAAATAAAGTGATAATTTCTAATCATAATTCATATTCACAATTCAATTGGACTTTGCAATTTTTCTCAGATAATTTTCTTGTTATATTTTTTTATTTATTCTCGACTTTCAGAGGTAAGCAAGAACCTTCTAATTTAAATTCAATTTCATAATATGGTGATAATTTAATCACATTAAAACTAACATAAAAGTTTAAGTGCGCTGAGCAACTGAAAAACTTTTTGGAGTCACTGTTATTATTTTAATCCTAGCATATTTTTTTAATTTTGTTGAACTTTGAATTTTTCTAACTTTTTTCTACCCTGACTATCAGTTGGCTCAACCATTTAAATTTTTTGGTGACCCCGACGTGATCCAAACTGCTAACTTGCTTACACTGTATAGTCATCGCCAAACAAAGTGCAAATAATTTTATTGAAATTATCATATATTTTTATTTTTATTTTTACATTATTCTTATTTTATTTTTAGTTGTAATTATACAAATTGTTCTCACTCATTGTATTTAGTCATAATCTTTCACAATGCCACCCAAATCGATACTAGAACAAGTCAAAGGAGATATAGTAGCCTTAGGGTTTGGGATCAGGATACTTTTGAGAAACCCTTATGACAAAGAGAACCCACAGTTAGCTACAGTTACCGATACTTTAGAACGTGCGGAAAAACTAGAGGTGGACATTAAGAATATCATCAAGAAAGCATCACAACATGATTTATTTACCCTAGAAGGAGGGGAAGATCTCGATAGTCAAATCACCGCACATTATGATTCTCTTATAAATATACTAAGAGAAGCCAAATCTATTTTAACACAATTAACCCCCTCTAGCACTACTCAGGATCTCACACCAACAAATACTCAGTCTTATGTTCATCTACCCACACTGAATCTTCCGAAGTTCTCAGGTGAATACGAGAACTGGAAATCGTTTTTGGATTTATTCCTCGCCACAATAGATCAAAATAAAACACTCACTAAAGCCCAAAAATTGACATACCTCAGGGGGAGCCTTTTAGGTCCGGCAGCACTTGTCATTCAGGCATATTCCATTACAGACGAAAATTACACAATATGCTTGGATCTACTTAAGTCTCATTATGATCGCAAGAGAGAAATCATATTCTCATTCATAGACAAGCTCCTTAATCTACCTTCAGTAACACATCCAACCAAAGACTCCCTCAGTCAGTTTAACATCTCAGTAAGAGACATCGCCACAAATTTAAAAACACTAGGTTTAGACCTAACAGCCTGTAATGCTTTCATAACAAGGATCATCATGAAAAAGATTGATTCACACTCATTAGAAAGCTGGCTACATACACAAGTGGTAGATGAAGTGCCGAACTTCGATACTCTCCTCAAACATCTAGACATCAGGTCCCAAGCTATGGAGACACAATATAAAACTAATCAAACACCGAACAAA
The DNA here is from genome assembly GCA_024734495.1 of Forficula auricularia. Taxonomy (NCBI): domain Eukaryota; kingdom Metazoa; phylum Arthropoda; class Insecta; order Dermaptera; family Forficulidae; genus Forficula; species Forficula auricularia. The sequence continues at coordinate 2,845 of JALMQS010000697.1, read as the reverse complement.
CATCAGACAACCACATATAATTCTCCAAAAGAGAAAACAGCCAAAACATATAATGTCACCATTACAAACAGTACATGTCCGATCTGTCAAAAATCACCGAGTCACAGAATCAAGGAATGTCAGAAGTTCTTGACCTTATCCGTACCAGATCGATACAAAACACTCAAAGATCACAAACGGTGTGTACTTTGCTTCTCACCCACACATTTTACGAACAATTGCACATTTAGGCCATGTTTTCTTTGCGGCAAATTACACCACCGACTCTTACATGAAAACAGAGAACACACAAATCAATCAGCACAATCTAGCTCTTCCTCTAATCAGTCTCGACCTTCTATTTCCTCTAATTCGGATCAATCGGATCTCAAGACAGAAGCCAGCCCAGACTTTACTCCCACCCAGAAGACTTGTGTGGCCCAACAAACCAGGAAACAGGGACTTAAACAGGTGCCATTACTCTCCACAGTCAGAATCCATCTCTTACATAATAATGGTACCATACATCCAGCGAGATTCCTACTTGATTCAGCAAGTGAGGTTTCCATCATATCCAAACAGTTGGCACGCACTCTGGGTACCAGAAGAAAACCAGATCCGATTCATATAGAAGGATTGGGCACCGCAAACAAAATGGAATCCACACATACGACTCTGATCCATATTTCATCGTGCTACAGTGACACGAACTACCAACCGTATGAGTTCCATATAGTGGACAAAATTGAACTCACATTACCAACCAGGCCTGTCGACCCAGCCTTGGTCGCTTTTATCCAAGACAAACCACTGGCAGACCCATACTTCCACACTTCAGCTCCAATACACGGAATATTGGGAGCAACTGTATGTGCCAAGATTTTCACAGGAGAGAAGTTCAATGTTCCCAACAGTAACTTAGCAATGTTCAATACAGAATTCGGATGGGTGTTGCTAGGCTCTGCACCAGCATTACCAAGAGAACCTCTACCAAGTGAATTGGGAAACAAACAAACAAATGAAGCAACCAAGAGTATTTTTGTGCTCACTACCAATTCACTCAAACCAGACCAGACTTCTCGCAATTTCCAGAGTTTTACATCACAAACTAACAACCTGTCAAGGACAAACAGGCCGTCCGAGATTGGTAATCGGAGGTCCACAAACAAGAAGCCTTGGCGCTCAACCTGGTCCACAGGTACTCTCAGGTTTAATCCACAAAGAAGTATTTCGCCAGAGGAATACAAACGGAAGAGTAGATCTAAATCTACGTAGACTTCACCCAACCTCAGGAGCTCATACCTTATGAGTACGTGGATGGCAACCACGGGGTTTTCTGAGCTGAGTGCTGACATTACTTCCACTTTCTTGTGTCAGACTCCTTCTCTTTCATCTTTTCTATCGATCACTCTCGATCAGCAGTTCTTCCGATCCTGATGCTATTAGGCAACGAGGGCTAGGGATCACTCCTTTCAGTTCTTCTCACATTTACTCTACACAGCACACTCTTACAATGAAGAACATTACAACCAACAGAGAAGAACACACACAACCAAGGAAGAACACAATTGCAACAAACAAGATCCACATACCAGATTCTCACATAGCTTACATTACAGATGTACATATTGCGAACTTCGTTCACCGGGCCCCGGTATGGTTGCGCCAATCGCAACCGTGAGCTTATTGCATGTGTGATCATCGTTTTTACGATTTTTGTGCAGAAAAAATATCTCTAGGGCAGTGTTCGTCAACTCGATAGAACAGCGCGAGGGAGGCGCTCGCTCTGGGAACAGCCATAAACAAATTTATGTTTATTTATATAATTAATTTTTTCTCATTCTTGTGGAATCAACGAATCTGTGCAGATCATGTTCTGCTAATCAGAGTCCAGTCTCCCATTTTACTCTCATATTTTTATTTGTTGATGTTCTTTCTTCCCCATATCAATTGTGTATTGATAGAATATCAGCTAGTGAGTTGATATTTAATTTCCGAACATCACAACTGGACTTCTAAACTTCTGCTTCCTGGTAGCTGTACCATCTTCTCTCTCTCTCAGTATCGACTTCATTGGAAGGAAATACACATTCGTCTTATTTTTGGTACAGATTGGCCTGGAAGAAATTCTCACATTCAACGGATTCGTCAAACCTTCTCAACAAACTGCTAAGTGAAACCATTTAACCTTATCCAATTTTATTACACTTTTTTACAATTCATTCTAACTGAAAAACTCTCACCCTTCTTATTGAATACAATCCATTTGTTTTTGAACACTTCATCTCTTCTACGCAAATAATTTCTCAAATCCATTTACCTATTATATTTATTTTATAAATAAATATGGCCGCCTTGTCAATGGCTAATTAGTTCTAATATTAATTTTAATTAAACATTTTTAATCCTGTTACTACTACTAACTTTAATTGAAAAATTGTTAATTAGATTTAATTAATTAATTTTAAATTCATTCGTTTATTTGTCTCAAATACTTTCTGTTTAATTAACTTATAATTTACCCTGTTAATAATAATAAAAATAAAGTGATAATTTCTAATCATAATTCATATTCACAATTCAATTGGACTTTGCAATTTTTTCTCAGATAATTTTCTTGTTATATTTTTTTATTTATTCTCGACTTTCAGAGGTAAGCAAGAACCTTCTAATTTAAATTCAATTTCATAATATGGTGATAATTTAATCACATTAAAACTAACATAAAAGTTTAAGTGCGCTGAGCAACTGAAAAACTTTTTGGAGTCACTGTTATTATTTTAATCCTAACATATTTTTTTTAATTTTGTTGAACTTTGAATTTTTCTAACTTTTTTCCACCCTGACTATCAGTTGGCTCAACCAG
>JALMQS010000692.1:0-90688 GCA_024734495.1 Forficula auricularia | reverse complement strand
TTCTTCATTGACCTATAACAAATAAATAAATAAATAATTATATAAAGCAATTTGAACAGGGAAACCCGACTGAATTCATTTTTCCTTATCAAAAAATAATAAAATAATTTTCGAAATGTAGAATTTACATCAGAAATTATTGATTACATTTATTCAACTTTCGAGGGTCAAATTGCTTTAAGAAAAATAAAAATTAAAACTAACGTTTAAAAGTTAATTTGTCTAAAATAAGAATTAATTTAATAAATAATTCATTATAAATTAATAAATAAATAAATAATAAGCAAACAATTCTTGAATCTAAAATTAAATTAAATAAATTCAATTACGATCAAGGGCGGATCCAGAAATTTTTCATGGGGGGGGGGGGGGGGGAGGGAGCGATATTAAAAAAAAATACAAGATTATGGCAGTATTTTTAATGTATTTTAGTAGGAAATTCAATTAATTAATGTTTATTTACAATAAATATTATACTTATACCAGGGGCGGTATAACACTTTCATTTTGGGGGATCATGTACCGGCACCCCCCCCCCCCACCCGGGAAAATTTTGATATTTTGGTCTTCAAAAGTAGTTTTTATAGGCGATTTTCAACCTCTGTAAAATTAAAAACAAACAAAAATATCTCAGGGGGAAATATACAGGTTTACCTAACTATTAAATGTATATTATAATATACTTTTACTATAGTTCGCTAATTGAGTTCTTCATATTTAATAAATTGGTTGAGACTATTAATGTAAAAAAGATATTTTGTAAAATTAAAAAAATTTTAGTTACAGCTTCTTTAGTCCAGGCAAATTAAGATCTTAACAGGAAATAAAAGTGGTCCTAGTAAATGTTCAAGTCACCAACATTTTCTAGACAATGAGAAAAGAATCAAGTTTCTAGGATGAGTCATTTTATGAAGGAAAAACTGCGATTCTTTGCAAAAAATTGCATTTTTTCAAAAACTTCAACCTCATGTTACCATTATACAATTAAGATGAAACTTTATTTAAATTGTAGCAAATTTAATCTAGTTTAAAAATGTATAGAGTCGTCTTTGTCGAAAACGTGCTCCTTCATGGTCAAAATGGGGGAAAACCGAAAAAAGTACAAGTTTTAGGAATATTCCAAAGTGATCCCGGGAACTGTATTTTGACAAGCGCTAGTACCGGTACTACTGAACATAAATAGATAAATAACTAAACATAAATAGATAAAAATAATAGAATTAATGTAAGCTGAAACACTTTTTAGATCCTCTATTTACTGGGCTACAGGCAAATTAGACCGAAAAAATGCCGCGCTGGCTAATAAATATGCACAAGGTGGAAATAATTTTAATCGACGCTAGGCATCCCAAATAAGAGTTATATGAGTTTGCGACAGTTTCTGGCTGGTGCTAAATTTTTGTGGGCCTAAAATCACGAAAATTTTGGACTTTTTCAGATTTTTGCTTATAACTTGAAAACCATGCGATCTACCGAAAATTACACTCTTACCAAAATGAAAGACCATAACGTTAAAGAATAAATAAAATAGAACGAATAAAGTAAAATCGGTTCAGCCGTTTGGCCACAATTGATCGTCAAATATAGCCAATTTTGGCGGAAAAGTTAATTAGGCTTATTAGGTGGTCACAAGAAACCACACTTCGAATTTTTGCTGTGCTGACAGCCCCCATAATGGTTGCCAATTGGCTAAAAAATTAGATTGGCAAAGTTTCATCTTAATTTAACAACGGTAACCCGTGCCGCAATGAAGATAAAGTTTTTGAAAAACCGCAAAAAAAATTGGAGTTTTTCATTCATAAAATGAAAACCACTCATCCTACAATCTTGAATCTTGACTAATTTTCTAGGAAGTTTTGTTGGCTTGAAGTTTTACTTGAGCCACGTTTTTGTTAAAACTTTTATATTTGAAGATATCCAGCATTTTTCAAGACATGAATTGACCCCCCCCCCCCTGGATCCGCCCAAATTCATCGAAATGTTGATATTTTCATGTTATTAAAAAATTATTATTATTATTATTTTTTTGAAATTTTCAATCATTAAGTAATAAATAAAATAAACTTACCTTTTGGTTCAATTCGAGAATTTCTTTTTTTAATATTTCTGTTCTATTTTTTTCTTCATTGACCTTTAACAAATAATTAAATTAATAAATAAATAAACTTAAGCAAATAAATAATTAAAGAAATATAAAATAAATAATTTAACAATAATAAATAAATAAATTAATTTACCTTTTGGTTCAATTCGAGATTTTCTTTTTTTAATATTTCTGTTCTATTTTTTCTTCATTGACCTTTAACAAATAATTAAATTAATAAATAAATAAACTTAAGCAAATAAATAATTAAAGAAATATAAAATAAATAATTTAACAATAATAAATAAATAAATTGACCTTTTGGTTTAATTCGAGATTTTCTTTTTTTAATATTTCTGTTCTATTTTTTTCTTCATTGACCTTTAACAAATAATTAAATTAATAAATAAATAAACTTTTGCAAATAAATAATTAAAGAAATATAAAATAAATAATTTAGCAATAATAAATAAATAAACTTACCTTTTGGTTTAATTCGAGATTTTCTTTTTTTAATATTTCTGTTCTATTTTTTTCTTCATTGACCTTTAACAAATAATTAAATTAATAAATAAATAAACTTAGCAAATAAATAATTAAAAAAATATAAAATAAATAATTTAGCAATAATAAATAAATAAATAAATAAATTGACCTTTTGGTTTAATTCGAGATTTTCTTTTTTTAATATTTCTGTTCTATTTTTTTCTTCATTGACCTTTAACAAATAATTAAATTAATAAATAAACTTAAGCAAATAAATAATTAAAGAAATATAAAATAAATAATTTACCAATAATAAATAAATAAATAAATTAACCTTTTGGTTTAATTCGAGAATTTCTTTTTTTAATATTTCTGTTTTATTTTTTTCTTCATTGACCTTTAACAAATAATTAAATTAATAAATAAATAAACTTATGCAAATAAATAATTAAAGAAATATAAAATAAATAATTTAACAATAATAAATAAATAAATAAATTGACCTTTTGTTTTAATTCGAGATTTTCTTTTTTTAATATTTCTGTTCTATTTTTTTCTTCATTGACCTATAACAAATAAATAAATAATAATATAATAAATAATTCATTAAAAATTAATAAATAAATAAACTCACAGACTGATTCAATTCCACAATTTTGGCTTTTAATATACTTATTTCGTTTCTGTCTTCGAGGATCTGAGCAAATAAATAATTCAATAAATAATTTACCAATAATAAACAAATAAATAAACTTACACTTTTCAACATAGTTCTAAATTTTTCTTCCATTCCGTTAATTTCATTTCTGACTAACTTATTTTCCGCCATCATCTAAATAAATAAATAAATATAGAATAGTTTAGATTTTAAGAATGAGTAAATTAATTTATGAGTATTGATTTTTGGTTCAACTCCTTCGTATATCAAGAAGAATAGAAGAGATAAATAATATTTTATAAATAATGAACCAAATATCTTAAATAGGCTTATAAGACTATAAGTTGGCTGATTTCTATCCTGCTATTTGGCTGACTATAATAATATTCAAATGTAAATCTATTTATATATTAGGGGGCTACTTATTTTGGATATTCTCAAATATTTACGCTGACAGGGGCTCTTATGGTTCAAAATAAATAAAAAAAAAAATATCCCCAAGTTTCAAGCCCCCATCTCAATTTTAACCTAATGTTACACAGCGATTAAGATTCCCATCTAAATAACATGGGGTTTTTGGCATTGAACGATCAATTTTTTATTCCGGCCAAAGTAATGGTTCAAAAAGTTTGAAATTCTGTAGACTTTATCCTTATAATAGTAGCTATCCTTCAGCATTTTTAGCTATTAGAATTTTGGAGTTAGATCTAGATAAAATACTGCTATATCTTATAATATTAGTAAGTTATAGACTCCAAAATTATAATAGCTAAAAATCTGTAAAAATTCTGAGGGATAGCTACTATTATAAGAATAAAGTCTACGGAGTTTTAAATTTTTTAATCTTATTACTTTGGACGTAATAAAAAATTGATCTTTCAGTGCCAAAAACCCCATTAAGATGGGAAACTTACATCGCTCTGAGGCACAGGTTAAAATTGAGAAAGGGGCTTGAAACTTGGGGGATATTTTTTTTGAACCATATGAGCCCCCGTGCGCTTAAATATTCGAAAATATGCAAAATAAGGAGTACCCTATTATATAACCGAATTAAATATTAAATTAGAAATTAATAAAGTAAAAATAATATAAATAATTTTATTAAATATTAAATTAAGAAAAAAGTCGATTCTTCCAACATAAAAAACTATCGACCCATAGCAATCACTTCTGTCTTATCCAAAATCATGGAAAAGGCCATCAACGAGAAAGTTCTACGACACAAATAGAGTCAAATAAATTTATCCACGATAGGCAATACGGCTTCAGGCAATCCCGGTCGACTGGTGACATCCTAGCATATGTAACTCATATCTGGAACAAAACCCTGGAGGCCGTGAATGAGACCCTTGCGGTAGCTTTAGACATTTCAAAAGCCTTCGATATGGTCTGGCACAAAAATCTTCTTGCCAATTTGACCTCCGTCCGCCTTGCACCGAAACTCTGTAAGTTGTTCGAAAGTTTTCTTTCAGACCGTAGTATTAAGGTTGTCATCGATGGAATTTCATCTTCCCCCTTCCACACCAACGCTGGAGTTCCTCAGGGATCGGTTATCTCCCCTACGCTTTTTCTTACCTATATCAACGACCTTCTAAACTTGCCCTCCAATCCGGTACATTGTTAGGCAGATGACAGCACCCTACATAACGCCCCTGCATCGCATAAAAACCGTGCAGACATTGCCTCCTCAATTAATTTAGACTTATGCAGACTTAAAAACTGGGGATGCCAAAACTTAGTTAACTTCAATGCAGTGAAAACTCAGTGTTGCCTTATTTCTAGGCGCGTTGACAGAAACCTCCCAAACATATTATTCGACTCAACCTCACTAGAATTCAGGGATAAAATTTCAATGCTAGGCGTAACTCTAGGGTCTGACCTTTCATGGAATGACCATATCTCAACCACTGCTAAAGCTGCAGCGTCTCCTATTTAGGTCTAGGCGCTGTTATACTCCCAGTCAACTTCTTATACTGTATAAGGCTCAAATTCGTCCCTGTCTCAAATATGGCTCTCATCTGTGGAGGGGTGCCTCCAAGCATTCTCTTGCTACACTGGATGCGATTCAGAAGCGAGCAATTAAACTAATAGGAGACCCGGCTCTAACCAACTCACTCGACTCCCTGGCTCACCGAAGAACCGTTTGTGCCCTTTGCCTGTACTACAGATACTATCACGGTGTCTGTTCAGTCGAGCTGAAATCAATTATCCCCCCTAAAGCCCTCTTTAAGAGAAACACGCGGTTTTCTAACACTCAGCACCCCTTCGCTGTCAAATTGGAGAAAAATCGAACAAGCGCTTTCGCCAACTCTTTTATCCCTATGACCTCCAGAGACTGGAACTCGCTCCCTGCCACCATCTTTCACGCGACTTATAACCTTCAGCTATTTAAGACCCGCCAACCCAATAAAATTCTTTCTTCTTCTTTTCAAGATGGAGAGGCCAACCCAGGCTTTTAGGGGTTGTACCTTTTTGGTGTAACTCCTTCTTTCATCATTTTCATAAAAAAAAAAAAAAAATTTAATTGAGGGGCCAGGTTGTGTGGTAAAGTCAAGTGGATGGCCACATCAGAACACGTCAGCTTATTTTACTAAAATATGCAAATATTTACCGGCTATAATAATCTGATCCCTACACTAATTTAAACACACTTCAACACACACACACACACACAAACACTCAATGTGCAAAATGGGCTATAGTTACCGAAGGCAATTAAAAATATAAATAAGGAAAGAAATAATTAACAAATGATCTCAAAAATAATAAAATTTGATTCTAATTTTAAATAATTTATGTTTACAAGTTTCCTCCCGTTTTATATTTCTTCTTTTTTTTAATTCTTTTCACGAAAAGTTACTTTTAAAACTTTTGTTAAGGAAAAATGGTTTTTGGTGAAACATTTTAAAAGTTAAGAAAATTTAAAATATAAAACTAGGTAGGTTTCACATAAATATTAGTACCTGGAGCCACCGAGCGATGCACGGTAACCCCTGACCCCCCACTCCCGAAACCACACACCACGCCCCCCTTCGATTATATTCATTATATTGATTTTATTAAATGATCAAATATATAGTGACATGTAAATTCATAATAAGGGAGATTAATTATTAGATTAACTATATTTGTCATTAATCAAATAAATATGTTTCGTAACAATAAATTGGTATATTAATAATACAGAAGAAGTAACTTTTAAGGAGTTCGGTGTTGGTTCTAGGTGAAACATTTTAATATAATAATAAAACTACAGCATACGTAGGTATTCACAAGAAATGAAAACAAAAATTGAGTTTTGAATTTTGAATTCAAAACTCCACTTGTTGTCATTTCTTTTTTGTGAAACCTACCTCGTATCTTAGTTTTATTATTACACAAGAAGTACTTCGTTCAACATTTAGTCTACCTTGGCGGCCGCCATCTTATATATCTCTTATACGATCGCACACACACACACACACACACACAAAACGCGATTCTCATTATTATCTCAACAATACACAACTCCGCCCGCCCCTTTTGATTTACCCAAAACGGCTTTAAGACACGGCTCTCTCCCCGGGCCACAAATGCTACAACCCTTATTATCAGCCCCCGGCCCCGCCTCCTCGGGCCAACCAGCCACACGTCTCCCTGGGCCAAAACACATCAGCCCGTTCCCTTTTTGTCAGCCCCTTGAACCCATATTTTCCTCGGGCAACCCCTCTGGGCCCCAACCTCCTTCCTGCCCCAAGGCCTCCGCCCGAGTCACCTCTCTCGCGCCCAGGCTCCCCTGCCTCTCTCCTCTCTCTTCACCCCCGAGATCAGCCGCGATCGTCGCCTCCTATCTCCCTCTCGCTCGCACCTTCGCTAATGCTGGCTCTGCTAATTTCCATTCTCTAATGTCTATTCAAACAAATTAGACCTTTTATGAGAATGGAAATTTACCAGGCTTGTTATTACAATAATAAAATAGGAATAATTATTCTAAATTCTTAATACTAATGATAATACAGATAGGTGCACCCCCAATACCACTTCATCCCCCCATTTTCATGGTATTTACATAAAATGGATGGATAAAATTACAAATGAAGAAGTTCTTAGAAGAATCGGAGAAAGAAGAACCTTGTGGAAGAGTCTGAAGAAGAGAAGAGGTCAGATGATGGGGCACACACTGAGACATGGGGGGCTGCTTAGGGATATCTTGGAGGGGGAGGTACTATAGGGGGTATATACTTTATTATTTTGGCTTTTTGGGTCTTTCTAGCCATATGCCAGTTTACGATACTATTTATTATTATTTTTAAATTTGTGTCTACCCCGGGGTCAGATTTTAGCAGGATGCCTCGAGTCGGATTCGAACCCGGGTCCACTTGGTTAGCAGGTTGACACGCTACCACCTAGCCTAACCCGACCCCATTTTTTATATATCGAGATTGAAATTAAATTTCAACAATCATTATTGTTTATTGTTAACTAATAATAAAAATAAATAAATACTTACATTGTTATTTAAAAATTCAATTTTGTCATTGATTAAATTTTGAGTTTGTGCCTTATTTTGTGCTTTTACTAGCAGTCTCTTTAAATAAATAAATAATTATTGATTAATAATTTTAAACTATTTTATATTATTATTTATAATCAATAATAAAACGTACCTGGAAACATTTAGTTAATACTTCAATTTTCGATTTCATTATTGCAGAATCTCTCTCTGCGAATAATTTTCCCTTGTAATATTTGAGTAAAGTTTCTTCAAGATTTAAAGCCATTTTAATTGAATTAATTGAGTTAAAAACAGATGGAAGATTTTAATTTCAAATATAAGAATAATTGTTTTAAAATTAGAGAGGTTGATCTGTAAAGTGGATTCAGATTTCAGAAACAACGCGTCATTTGATTTCTAGTACCAACTTAACGAATACAAAGTAACTAAAATATTTATTTAAAAAATAAGATTTGAATTCTGGATTGACTTTTCCATCAATACACCTGCCTTAAATTACACAGCTAAATTCTTTCTAGATATTCTTTCTAGATTCCTATATAGATAGAGATTGTCCAAAAGGCTGGAACACAAAAACGATGCCTTGAGTCCTTATGGGGTTATAAAGAAAATATTTTTTTTTTCAATAGAAATCCAGATTATTTGCCAAAAAAAAAATAGACTTAAAACTACAAGATGTTTATGAATTATTGATTCATAAAGCAGATATTTTAACGTATTAGAATTTATAAAAAAAATTAAAAACTAAATAATTTTGAGCGCTAAATTCAATTTTTTTTAAATAAGTATAGTCCTTAGTACCCCACCACTTACGAAATGTTGATGAAAATTTCGTTATTTTACAGTGAATCAAAATTTAATAGAAAAAACCTTTTGATTAAAAAAATCAATCGGGGCATCAGGGAGGTCATGTCTCCTACTCCTAGGAGTATATCTGTACTCCCCTAACCCCTCGGTGCTTATACCCCCCACCTCTGCTGAACCATCTTTCTATTTTATCCTTTACAAATACTACTACTAATAATAAATAATAAGTACCTGGAGCCACCGAGAAAATTTCAATTTAATTTATGAATTTCATACAAATTTTGAAAATAAAACTCAAATAATACTTATATTAATGACAAAAAATGGAATTTTTATAAAATTCATAAATTAAATTGAAATTTTTCGAATATCTAATCAAAAACTCTTCAAAATCTTTACACATGAAAGTTTGATGATGAATATATTTTGAACGCTTAATTTAATCGCCAAAACATAAGACACCTTTTTTATAGAGCAGTTAATTTCCTATAAAAATTTGTATTGCGAATTTTATAATAGCCATTTATTGTTGAGTTATAAAATTCATAAACAAAAATGAAATTTGTCTTAAAATAATCAAACTTAAATCTTCAATATCTTTCAAATGGTGAGGTTTACGGAAAAAATATAAGATACCTTTTTTGTAGAGCATTAAATTTCCTACGAAATTCTTAAAGAACATTTTTCTGTACAATCAATTAATGATGAGGTATGATTTTTTTTCTATTGGACTGAGAAAAAAGTAAGAAACTGCGATGCGGAGGATCTTCCTATTTTTTTTTTTTTTTTTTTTTTTTAATGCAATCGAATGCAAGAAGGGGTGCACCAGTAAAGATGCAGCCCCTATGGATCTCGAAAGACCCTTGCATTACCGAAGAGAAGAGAAAGTTGATTAAGTGAGAGGGTGTAGACGTAGGTGTCTATGCACTCCGGTTTTGAAGGTTTGAAGATTATAGGTGCTGGGAAAGATAGAGGCTGGAAGAGAGTTCCAGTTCCTTGAAGTCATGGGGATATATGTATTGGCGAATGAAGTGGTCCGGCACTTTTCTAATTTAACCGCGAAAGAGTGTTGGGAGTCGGCAAAACGCGTGCTACGTGCAAAGCATGCTTTGGGGGGAATTATTGATTTTATCTCATCAGAGCACCTGCCGTGATAGTATCTATAGAAAAGGGAAAGGGCAGAGACATCTCTTCGATGAGCCAGCGAGTCGAGGGAGTCGGTGAGGGTAGAATCGTCAATTAGCCTGACGGCTCGTTTCTGAATTGCATCCAGGGTAGCAAGAGAGTATTTTGAGGCCCCTCTCCACAGATGAGAGCCGTATTCGAGACAGGGGCGGATTTGGGCCTTGTAGATGGTGAGAAGTTGTGGGGGTTTGTAAAATCGCTTGGACCTGAATAAGAAGCCAATCTTCCTTGCTGCAGATTTCGCCACAGAGGAGATGTGTTCATTCCAAGACAGGTCAGATGCGACAGAGACGCCCAGCATGGATAGGCTGTCACACATTTTTAGGGTATTCGAATCGAAGAGAATATCAGGAAATCTTTATTTTCGCGCCTAGAAATTAGACAACATTGAGTCTTGTTTGAATTGAAGTTAACTAAATTTTGTGAGCCCCATTTATTCAGTTTGTCTAGGTCGAGAGTAATTGAGGAGGTAACATTGATTCGATTGTTCGGGAGTGAGGGTTTACCGTGTAGAGTGCTATCGTCGGCGTAACAATGAGTGGGGTTTGCCGTTTGATCGAAAAGGTCGTTTATATACATTAGGAAAAGTGTGGAGGAGATTACGGAGCCTTGGGGAACACCAGAGTTTGTGGAGAACGATTCAGATGATGTTCCATCCACCACAACTTTTATACTTCGGTTTGTCAGAAAGCTTTCTATCCATTTGCGAAGAGTTGGTGTGAATCCGAAGGCTGGCAGTTTGGCTAGTTTTCCTATTAAAATTAAGAGCTCATATTTAGAAAGAATTTTTTTAAGGTGTCTAGCAACCCATTTTTCCGTGTCACTTGTAAAAAAAAATAATGGATTTTTTTGACCCACCCTAATATATATATACCGGGTGATTTTTTTACCTTGAGACATTCTTATAACTTAAAAACAATATATTATATGAGAAAAAGATTCAAATAAAAGTTTATTTATATCGAGGGGGAAACTAAACTACGCTATTTTTTCTCCTCCTAGAACAAGCTTTCATGGTTATTTCAAGGTCAACTTCTGTTTTTTAAATGGGAATCTATATATTTCTTTACGAATCCTTAATCTTCAAAAAAAACTGAACAAATTTTTTAAGAACTATTTTTTTATCCGACATCAAATAAGCAAAATATTAAATCAATTAAATCTCAAAAAATAATCTTAATAATTATTTTTAACAATTATGTAACTTAATTATCAAATAATAATGATCAAATATTTAATTAATAAATAAAAAACTATTAAATCAAAAAGTCACAACAATGAAAATAAGTGTTTATAATAGAATATTTATTTGCAAAAAATAAGTAAATAATACATTGTAGGTATATGTAAAAAAAATTTAATCTAATTAAAGACAATAAAATAAATCAAATTTAACGATTATTGCAACACCCCTCATTAAGCAAAGCTTGTGTGGAGGGGTGGTCCGACATCATAGCGTTATTTGCCAGTTCCAATTTTTATATATATATATATAATATCTATGTACAACCATATATCTTTTTATAAATAAATAAAATCCGAAACTTCCAAAAATAAATCAATACTAAAGGCCTTCTTCCACATACCTCCTCAACCTTCTCCCAAACAAACCAGAGATTGGCAGCCCAGTGATGCTCGCTGGCAGTCCATTATAAACACGAGGACCCCTGAAAGCTGGATGACGTGCAGCTGCACTGGTATTAAATCTAGGCTCCTTAAGGCGTTTCCCAGATTGTTCGCGGGTTCCATGGACATGCCCCGGCGCCTCCGGGAATTCCCCAGGTCTAGTGTGTACAAAATTTATGAGGCACATATCACGGAGCTGGTCAAAATTCAAAACGTTGAATTCCTTGAAGATTAGCTCAGTGGGGTACCTTGCCGACCTACCTAAACAAATCTTTATTATTCTCTTCTGCATAAGTATCAGAGGCCTCAGGACAGAAATCCCGCAACCACCCCACCCAATAATCCCATTTTCTAAGATCGACTGTATAAGCGCCAAGTATATTGTTCTCAACAAGTCCAAACGAACAACAACCTTCAGTAATGATATTAAATCTTCCTTATTGGTACTCAGATGTAAGAGATTATTTTCTACTTAATAGATCTATTTAAAAGTCGATAGATATATTGTATTACTATAATAAAAATGGAGCATTTTTTGTTGAAGACAGAATTGAAATGGTCTTAATTTATGGTGAATGGAGAAAAAGTCTAATGGACCTGCCATTGAAATGGATGCCGAGCGTTTTCCTGATAAGGATATACCCTCACAAGCTTCATTTTTATCGTGTTGTAAATCTGTTAAAAAAACAACATAAAGTTAAGGCTACGAAGAAACTACAACAGGCCAAAATAACGAAATTGGAACTGGAATTCATCTAGAAGACTTCCAATACACTCTAGAATGTCACAGACTAGTGTCGAAAAATTATTAAAATATTAATTATTAATAAATTATTTATTCAATAATTAAATATTTGTTCATTATTTTTTGATAATTAAGTTGAATAATTGATAAAAATAATTATTATAATTTTTTTTGTGAGTTAATTGATTTAATATTTTGCTTATTTTGATGTCGGATAAAAAAATAGTTCTTATAAAATTTGTTCAGTTTTTTTTTGAAGATTAAGGATTCGTAAAGAAATATATAGATTCCCATTTAAAAAACAGAAGTTGACCTTGAAATACCCATGAAAGCTTGTTCTAGGTCGAGAAAAAATAGCGTAGTTTAGTTTCCCCCTCGATATAAATAAACTTTTATTTGAATCTTTTTTTCATATAATATATTGTTTTTAAGTTATAAGACTGTCTCAAGATAAAAAAACTCACCCGGTATATATACTAGTATATCGCTTTGGATTCGGTTCGTCTACTGCTGTCCACTCAGCTGACTGTCTTTTGGATTCTGGTGTGTAATAGTGAAGCCATGTCTCATCCATTGTCACATATCGACGATAGAATTCCATTTTATTGCGGTTTAACAGCGCCAAACACTCCTCTGAAGCATCGATTCGTTGTTGTTTTTGGTCGACTGTGAGCTCACGCGGCAACCACTTTGCATAGAGCTTTCGCATACCCAAATGTTCATGTAAAATGGTAAAAACGATATCTTTACAATGCCAGCTAGCTCGTGCACCTTCAATTTGCGATCGTTTATAACCAATTTATGGATTTTTTTTATGTTTTCTGAAATAACAGCCTCATTTGGGCGTCCACTGCGCTCTGAATCATTTGTGCTGGTACAACCACGTTTAAATTCAGCAATCCACTTCTCCACCATTTGTCTCGATGGAACAGAGTTCGGATAATGTTTACCAAGCCATTGTTTGGTTTCCACTGTATTTTTTTTCATCAAAAAGCAATGCTTTATTAAAAACTCGAAATTCACATGTTTTTCATTAAAAATAGTTGCTTCACACAAAATGCTATAACTCACGAATCAATAGTCAGTTTGCTGTCAAATTTATACACGTATCGTTTGAAGGTTAGTACTAAATAAAAATCATATGGAAAAATTCTAGTAACGCCATCTATGTGTCATCCTATGGACTTTTTGAATGGACTAGTTATATGCGATCATAAAATGTTCGTGATACGTTTATTTAAGGGTATTAGCAAGTAATCCAACCAATGTTTAAGTTCCGAAGAAACACGTACCTACTGATTTCATGCCTGAACATTCCTGAAAATATTACATCAATAATATTAAAAAACAATTTTACCTCATAGCTGACAGACCGCTCTCGTTGTTCTATAGACAATTCTAGTGTTGACTGCTAGCATTTCTACTAACATAACAAAAAAGGTCTAAAACCACAATAAAATTTATATGTCAGTTTAAAAGTTGGGTGCGGACCTTTGCCCCACCTTATCCTACCTGTATTTTTCTTTACATTTCCTAAATTTACAAAAAAAAAACTCAACTATTTTTTTAATACGACATTAAATAAACAAAAAATATTAAATCAATTAGATCTCAAAAAATCAAATATTTAATTATTAAAAGTCACAACAATAAAAATAAGTGGTTATAATGATATTATAAACTTCGTTATACTCAGATTTAAGAGATTATTTTCTACTTAATAAAACTATTTAAAATTCTTGAGTTTAAAAAAGGTTTATTGGTCGTCTCAATCCAGTAGATAGTTAGTTATATTGTATTACCATAATAAAAATGGAACATTTTTAAGCTATTGAATAGCTTTTATCGCGGGCTTTGAGCGTGGCGACCGAATCGAGAAATTCCGTAACGAAAATAACCTAACAATCCCCTCCAGGTATAAATACAAGTATAAATATAAAGTAATTTTTATTTATATTAATATTCATATTTACTTAGATTTCTTATATTTGCATTTATATATTTTATAATTAAAAAAGAAAAAAAAACAATTTTTTAAATTTTAAATTTTCATTGGTGTTTTCCTTGTGGTCGGTTGGTATGTAAGATTTGAATGTTATATTTTGTTATATTGGTAACCATGATTTGAATGTCAAGAATGGCGACCACTCGTGCAATTATTATTAATATTAACTTGTAAACTCCTGATGATGGACTAATAATCCGAAATATATTGAGTTTGTATAAACCTCTTTGAGTTTTATTTCATTCACTGTGAAACTACACAGCCTTTTTACTCTATTAACCCCCATTAATACTTTACATTAAAAAAATCGGTACTTACGTATTAACGCCACCGCAGCTACAGATTTGGCGGTTTTTAAGCGCCGCTACTGATGACGGATTCTTTTAGAAAATGAATTATTAGATTTGTTCAGGCCTAACTTTTTTGTTTATGAACTGATTTCGATGATTCTTTTTTTATTAGAAAGACGGTAACATAGGCATGGTGCCATATTAATTTGATCAAGTTCTGATAATATGATCAATAACGAAATAACGTAACTCTCCAATTCTTATGAGCAAATAATAGAAATTATGATAAATAAAATCTTTTAACATTCATATAAAACCCGCAAACGTTTTGAGAGAATTTCTATATTTATGAATTGAATTTTATTATCATTTTCTGGGAAGGGGAGAAATATGGAATTAGAATAATTATCGGAAAAGAGGTTTTTTCTTTAATTAGTTTTTTCCTCTTATTAAAAACAAGGACTAAAAAGATGATCAAGGACACTCGATGGTGGAGAAGTAATCTCCGGAGTCGAAGCTCAAAAACAATGTATGCATAAATTCATGTAAAATAAATGGTTTAATATCATTTTCTGATTCGTTCGCCCGACACTTTCTCTTACGAGATGCATGCAAGGTATTATATTAAGTCACGATTAATAACATCACTAAAAAGAGAAAAGAAAAATAATTTTTATAAAAAAAACCGACTTCAAAAAACTTTAATGCAACAAATAAAATAATAATAACTCAAAAATAAAATAAAATACACTAAAATGTATAAAATAATTCTTATTTAGTTACAACTAAACGATGAAATTGTTACATGAAATCACTTTTGAAGTCGGTGCCAAACATATACATTTTATGAATCAAACTCGAAGGAACTTAATTAGTACGATTGGCGGGTAAACGCGCTTATACCTATAGTTTGTTTAGCACCGACTTCAAAAAGTGTTTTCATGTAACAATTTCGTCGTTTAGTTGTAACTAAATAAGATAATATGAGAGAGTCTTCTATTTTTTAAATAAAATAATTTTTTAATTATTTCTAGAGACTATAGTTTTGAAGGCATTGCCTTCATCATCAGTCTATCACAAATATTTCAGTATTTAGTTACAAATTAAGATTTATACATTGAAAATTTTGAAAAAAATATAATGTCTTTTTCTTCATGTTTCCTCTTTGAAGATTAGGAATGTAAATGGAGCAAAGAGTAACCCAGATATTGCTCCATTTACATTCTAATCTCCAAAGACTAAAATGTATAAACTAATTATCTTATTTAGTTACAACTAAACGACGAAATATTAACATGAAATTTCTTTTTGAAGTCGGTGCCAAACATATACATTTTATGAATCGCACTCGACGGATCTTACTTAGTACGTTGGGCGGGTCCGCTCGCTTATAGGTATAGTTTGTTTGGCACCGACTTCAAAAAGTAATTTCATGTTAATATTTCGTCGTTTAGTTGTATCTAAATAAGATAATAATTATTTTATACCTTTTAGTGTATTTTATTTTATTTTTGAGTTATTATTATTTTATTTGTTGCATTAAAGTTTTTTGAAGTCGCTTTTATTTATTTTATATAAATGAACCGAGATGATGAATAAATAAATAAATAAATAAATAAATAAATCTTTATTTCTCGACCTGCTTAGAGGCACAAGTCCTCGGTGGCTAGGTCCTCCAAACATCAATACAATCTAGCTACAATACATTAATAAACATCAATACAAATTAATTACAACAATTTAACAAATAATAAACAAGTAAAAAAAAAAGAAGAAAAAAAAATAGAAATGTATGCTCATTAACAAATAACATGACCATAGATTTCCATCAAAAGACAAAAAGTAATTTAAAAATTCCGCGCAAAAACCCGATACCAGGAGCAAGCGACGCATTAGCCATCCCGGCATTTGCCATAAGCTGTTAAGGAAACCTGGTCAAAACCTTAACAAGGATGGTATGACCTCTCTCTACCTCACCTAATCTCTGCTTGTGAGAACTAAATAAAATTTTGCACAACTCTAGGACATTAGGACTTGACAAAATTTATAATTGATTTAATCATAGGGGGCAGAGGACTATAATCCCAAGTAGTAACAGACAGACTGTTCCACAAATCAATGCCAGATCCTACAAATGAATGTAAACCGATATTTTTCAAGAATCTTGGCTTACGAATCTTTTTTCTATGATCAGCTCTACCTAAATAACTTGGTTCCTGAAATCTATTCGTTATTTCCTCCCAACTTCTAAAACCCTTATAGGCTTTGAAAATCACTTTCAATTTAGCCCATTCCCTTCTCTCCAATAAGCTAGACCATCCTAATTCATTAATCATTGAAGTGACACTACTAAACCTATCAAATTTACCAAAAACAAACCTAGCCGCCCTCCTTTGTACCATATCAATTTTTCTCTCTAATCGTTGTGGATGTTTGTCCCAAACCACAGAACAATACTCTAAATTAGGTCTTACATAAGTTAAATAAACTTTTGACTTGACTTCTCTAGATGTACCCTTCAAAATTCTACCAAACATCCCCAATTTCCTATAAGCCTTATTGACTATATAACTAATATGCATGTCCCACTTTAAATTTGCCTGAATATGTATGCCTAAATATTTATAAAATTTAGATTCATTGATAATATTTCCACCAATGTAATAATTTTGAGGACTAACCAGATTTCTAGTACTAAATCTAACCAAATTTGACTTGGAATGGTTTAGTTCCATTGAATTGGATCTACACCACCAATAGAACCGAACCTATGAAAAGTTCTAAATGTGAAAATTGCCAACGCCCCCACTGGCGCTCACTTAAGACACTTTGACACAGCACAGTCCATAAACTCAATTTCAGTTCAAATTTGTAGTTTAAAATTTTATTTGTAGCCGCGGTGGTGTTAATACATAAGTACGAAAAAAATCTTTTAAAAATTTCTTTGTATTTTTTTAATAAATTTAAAAAAAAACTTTAAGATATTTTAAATAGAGCTCTAAGTTAGTTTTTAAAGTGAACTGGTTAACCTGATATCATCGCTTTTCTAGGCTATTATATAGTATCATAAATTGTTGAAATATATTATTAAAATAAGATTAATAAATTACATTTAAGTAATTAAAATTACGTTTTATATTTATAATACCTATTAATTAATTTCCAAAGACATTTTTGTTATCCAGGGCCTAATTTTTTTTTTGTGCCTAGGGCCTTATATTGTCTTAATTACGCCACTGACTATATTGGATCTATATCATAGCATGAAGATTAATCTATCTACTCTTATTAAACGAGCAAAAATTGTTTATATATATATTTGTTTGTATCTTAGTTCTATTTTTGAAAACGGCTCTACCGATTTTGATGAAACAGATTCTATTAAAAGTTTTGAGGATGAGAAACGACAAATTTCATCTTAATTGATCTTTTCTTAATTAAATTAATTAATTATCTATAGATAAAAATCTCAATAAAAAGTTTGTTTATATTTTTTTCAATTATCTTTTATTTATTACTTAATTGTTTTTTTTTAATTTTAAAACCCACTAATAGGTTATAACAAATATTATTATATTATATTAAAATTAGAAATTTTTTTTGTGGATAATGGTCTGGTCTGCTCTAAAAATGGAATTGAAATAATTATCGGAAAAGAGGTTTTTTTTTATATAATTAGTTTTTTCCTCTTATTAAAAACAAGGAATAAAAGATGATCAAGGACAGTCGATGGTGGAGAAGCAATCTCCGGAGTCGAAGCTCAAAAACAATGTATGCATAGGTAAATTCATGTAAAATAAATGGTTTAATAAATTTTTTTTTGTTTTTAATTAACAGGTGTCTAAATCATAAGAAAACAGGTGTGTTTACAAATAAAGTGGTTGAAGTGGCTTTTTTTATATAACTTAGAAACAAATCTTATTTAATTTTATGTTTTTATTTCAGATTCTATACTTACGATTATTTTTTTTTTATTATTATTTTCCTATTTATTTTTTTATAATGTTTATCAATATGAACGAATGTGGGCAAATTGGTGTACGAGTAAACAAATATACACATAATATATAGACCATTAGAAAGCTAGAAATGCATAACTGGGTGCGGGGTGAGAGGGGATGTTGGAGGTGCAGCAGGTGGGGCGGACTGGGGCTGCAGTGGTGGGGGCGAGGTGGGTGGTTTCGGGATGGGGGATCAGGGGTTACCGTGCATCGCTCGGTAGCCCCAGGTACTATATATTAAAAGTGTGTGTGTGTGTGTGTCATTATGATCATTTAATTTAATTATTTATTTAATTAAATGAGGTCTCTGGTTATTTGTCAGGATGTTAATGGGACGACAAATAATCCTGAATCGATTTCTTTCCTAACGCTCTATCATTATCTAATGGAGTTTGATTGTCTTCATCACTTAAACTTCTATCCGCCCCCCTTTCTATTAATACTTTCACTACTGACAAGTGATTATGATCAATTGCCCATTGTAGTGGTGTGTGTTTGTATATATTTTGATGGTTGATGTTCGCCCCCTTGTCCAGCAACGCTTTGACTATAGAGACATATCCATGGCTGGAGGCAAACATTAAGGGTGTTATATTAAAAACAGTACTCCCTGCATCCGCATCCGCTCCTTTGGACAACAAGAATTCTACAATGTCTAAATGTCTAAAGCAGGATGCATAATGCAGAGGTGTCCAATTAGAATTCAGTCTATCCTTTGCATGAATAGAAGAGGGGTCTTGGGCGTACCAATATTTCACCCCATTAAGGGACCCTTTCTCTGATGCTTGGAAAATATCGTCAGTTCCATCTTGATCTATTGGGGCAAGCAATTCTTCAATCTAAAATCAAATTATTATTTATTTTTTTATCATCAAGTTGTATAATAAATAAATAAATATTTACGGTTTGGTTTAATTCAACATTTTCTTTTTTTAATATATCTGTCCTATTTTTTCTTCATTGACCTATAATAAATAATTAAATGAATACATATATAAAAAATAATTAACCAAAAATTAATAAATAAACTTACAGATTGATTTAATTTCACATTTTCGGCTTTTAATATATTTATTTCGTTTCCGCTTTCAGTTATCTAAACAAATAAATAATTAAATAAATAAATAATTAATATAAATAAATAAGTAAATAAATAAATATATATTTACAGTTTGGTTTAATTCAAGATTTTCTTTTTTTAATATATCTGTCCTATTTTTTTCTTCATTGACCTATAATAAATAATTAAATTAATACATATATAATAAATAATTAATCAAAAACTAATAAATTAACTTACAGATTGATTTAATTTCGCATTTTCGGCTTTTAATATATTTATTTCGTTTCCGCCTTCAGTTATCTAAAAAAATAAATAATTAAATAAATAAATAATAATTCAATAATAAGTAAATAAATAAATAAATATTTACGGTTTGGTTTAATTCAAAATTTTCTTTTTTTAATATATCTGTCCTATTTTTTCTTCATTGACCTATAATAAATAATTAAATTAATACATATATAATAAATAATTAACCAAAAACTAATAAATAAACTTACAGATTGATTTAATTTCGCATTTTCGGCTTTTAATATATTTATTTCGTTTCCGCTTTCAGTTATCTAAAAAAATAAATAATTCAATAAATAAATAATAATTCAATAACAAGTAAATAAATAAATAAATATTTACAGTTTGGTTTAATTCAACATTTTCTTTTTTTAATATATCTGTCCTATTTTTTTCTTCATTGACCTATAATAAATAATTAAATTAATACATATATAATAAATAATTAATCAAAAACTAATAAATTAACTTACAGATTGATTTAATTTCGCATTTTCGGCTTTTAATATATTTATTTGGTTTCCGCCTTCAGTTATCTAAAAAAATAAATAATTAAATAAATAAATAATAATTCAATAATAAGTAAATAAATAAATATATATTTACGGTTTGGTTTAATTCAAAATTTTCTTTTTTTAATATATCTGTCCTATTTTTTTCTTCATTGACCTATAATAAATAATTAAATTAATACATATATAATAAATAATTAATCAAAAACTAATAAATTAACTTACAGATTGATTTAATTTCGCATTTTCGGCTTTTAATATATTTATTTGGTTTCCGCCTTCAGTTATCTAAAAAAATAAATAATTCAATAAATAAATAATAATTCAATAATAAGTAAATAAATAAATAAATATTTACAGTTTGGTTTAATTCAAAATTTTCTTTTTTTAATATATCTGTCCTATTTTTTTCTTCATTGACCTATAATAAATAATTAAATTAATACATATATAAAAAATAATTAACCAAAAACTAATAAATAAACTTACAGATTGATTTAATTTCGCATTTTCGGCTTTTAATATATTTATTTGGTTTCCGCCTTCAGTTATCTAAACAAATAAATAATTAAATAAATAAATAATAATTAAATAATAAGTAAATAAATAAATATATATTTACAGTTTGGTTTAATTCAAGATTTTCTTTTTTTAATATATCTGTCCTATTTTTTTCTTCTTTGACCTATAATAAATAATTAAATTAATACATATATAATAAATAATTAACCAAAAACTAATAAATAAACTTACAGATTGATTTAATTTCGCATTTTCGGCTTTTAATATATTTATTTGGTTTCCGCCTTCAGTTATCTAAAAAAATAAATAATTCAATAAATAAATAATAATTCAATAATAAGTAAATAAATAAATATATATTTACGGTTTGGTTTAATTCAAGATTTTCTTTTTTAATATATCTGTCCTATTTTTTTCTTCATTGACCTATAATAAATAATTAAATTAATACATATATAATAAATAATTAACCAAAAACTAATAAATAAACTTAGAGATTGATTCAATTTCACATTTTCATTTTAATACATCGTATCTGTTTTTCAGTTATCTAAACAAATAAATAATTCAATAAATAAATACAAATCAATAATAAGTAAATAAATATATTTCACCCTTTGGTTTAAACCATAATTTTCGTTTTCTAATATAGAATTTTTATTTTTTTCTTCAGTTGACCTATAATAAAAAATTAAATTAATACATATATAAATAATAATTAACCAAAAACTAATAAATAAACTTACAGCTTGATTTAATTCAAAAATTTGTAACTTTTAATATATTTACTTCCTTTCCGCCTTCAGTGATCTAAACAAATAAATAATTCAATAAATTATTTAATAAATAATTTACCAATAATAAATAAATATACTTACATTTTTCAATCCATTTTCAAATTTATCTGCCATTGATTTAATTTCATTTCTCTGTAACTTATTTTCCTCCATCATCTAAATAAATAAATATACATTAATAATGGTCTCGTTCATTGGGGTAAATGCCCCCCCCCTCTCTCACACCTTTCATACGATAATAATCTTAAATAATACTAATTATCCAGACTCAGCTAAAGACATCTAGGTAATAAAAAGAAAGAAACTTGAAGCTCAAGTTAAGAATTAGCTGAGAGTCTATAGCCACATTATGGTTCTAATTGATCTAATCCCGGGGTTTAAAATATGGCCAGAGGAAGCTGAGAAAATTGTTAAAATGTTGAATTGAGCAGTGAGGTTAGGCTCTTGGTTAAATTATCCGAATTCTTCTTCCTCGTGTCCGGCAGCCCAAGAATCACACGTGACTCCAGAACCTGGCCAGTTCGTTCCATCGCGGGGAATCGTCAAGATTTAAAATATTCGCAGGCGAATTGGGGCATTGTTTTGAGTAGTTCCACTATACGCCAGGTTGAATTTAAATATAAAATTTATTAAACCAATTATTTTACATGAATTAATGTATACATTGTATTTGAGCTTCGACTCCGGAGATTACTTCTCCACCATCGACTGTCCTTGATCATCTTTTAGTCCTTGTTTTTAATAAGAGGAAAAAACTAACCGAATGTTAAAAAACCTTCTTCGATAATTATTCCAATTCCATTATTATTTCTCACTCCTCTCAGTCCTGAATTTAAATATAATGTATCATTTAATAAAACAATCAAGAATTATTATTCTATATACAGGGTGATTCACGTTCGATGGCACGTTAGACGTTTATAGAAAAAAGAAAGCAAAATTTTTCTGAAAATTACCACCTTACATTTTCTTACCAGTTCTATCAATCTAAAATATTTTCAGCATTGCGACGTTTCGGCTTCCATCGAAAAGTCGTAGCAACTTAATTTTTTTTAAATAGAACACCCTGTATATTAACACGTTTTTAAGAACCGCCCTTTTTATTAAAATACTTTTTTTACTTTATCCAATGCAAAGCATGGGTAAAGTATTGCAATCGCTCTCGGGGCAAGCGTGGCTTCAAAGGGTCCTCAGGTAAAGACTACGGAACCCATGGACTCAATTAAAGTCACAAATTGTAGTATTCAATTAGGTTGAATTTTAGCACGTGACGGTTTTGCCAAAAATTACATGGGGTCTCGTCGAGAGGCCAAAAAGTGCCATTTTTCATTTAGTGCGTGCGGATGGATGTATGTATGTATGTATGTATGTATGGATGGATGTATGTTATCGTTTTTTTGGCCCACGATTTTTTCCACACCGTTGCACCGATTGAAATGAAATTGAAAACCTAGCATTCTTTGAACAAAAATGAAGCGCTGATTAGTTTTTGGTACATATCGACCCACAAACATTAGTACTTTATTTCAGTACTTTTTTAGTTTTTTCTAAATATCTTGAAAATGACTTAACCAATTTTGATGAAATTTAATATCCTAATTAAGTACCTTGGGGACCACAAAAAAGGATAAATAAAGTTTTTAGTAAAATTATATTTTAAAGTACTTTACTCTAGAGTAAGAGAGTACTTTTTTAATTTTTTAAATTCTTTAAAATTTATTCATTTGAACCTTTTAATATAGCTCATTTAGCCTTGCTTAAATAAGAATGGATAGGCTTCTCTCTGTGAAATGCTAAAAATTTGGGAGGAAATTTTATAAGTAACCATAGCAACTGCGTTGTTTTCTTATCCCTTACCTTTGCAGAAGACATAGAGGAATCGACTTTAAACCAAAAATAGCGATTGATTCTCATCAAATACTTGAGGAATAACCATTCTATATTGGATTTTTGACGTTTCGGTTTTTATTGGTGACCATTGCTGAAGACATAGAGGAATCGACTTTAAACCAAAAATAGCGATTGATTCTCATCTAGTACTTGAGGAATAACCATTCTATATTGGATTTTTGACGTTTCGGTTTTTATTGGTAACCATTGCTGAAGACATAGAGGAATCGACTTTAAACCAAAAATAGCGATTGATTCTCATCTAGTACTTGAGGAATAACCATTCTATATTGGATTTTTGACGTTTCGGTTTTATTGGTCACCATTTCTGAAGACATAGAGGAATCGACTTTAAACCAAAAATAGCGATTGAGTCTCATCAAATACTTGAGGAATAACCATTCTATATTGGATTTTTTGACGTTTCGGTTTTATTGGTAACCATTGCTGAAGACATAGGAGGAATCGACTTAAAATCAAAAATAGCCATCGATTCTCATCTAATACTTGAGGAATAACAATTCTACATTAGGTTTTTGACGTTTCGATTATTATTGGTAACCATTGCTGAAGACATGGAGGAATCGACTTAAAATCAAAAATAACGATCGATTCTTATCTAATACTAGAGGAATAACCTTATTGCATTCCATTTTTGATGTTTTGACTATTAATGGCAACCTCTACTGAAAACGTGGAAGAATAGACTTAAAATCAAAAAGACTAAAATCTTTTTTGGTAAACAACTCAAGCTTGAGTTGTTTGCCATAAAAGAATTTAGTCTTTTTTGATTTTAAGTCTATTCTTCCACGTTTTCAGTAGAGGTTGCCATTAATAGTCAAAACATCAAAAATGGAATGCAATAAGGTTATTCCTCTAGTATTAGATGAGAATCGATCGTTATTTTTGATTTTAAGTCGATTCCTCCATGTCTTCAGCAATGGTTACCAATAATAATCGAAACGTCAAAAAAACCTAATGTAGAATTGTTATTCCTCAAGTATTAGATGAGAATCGATGGCTATTTTTGAGTCTTTAAGTCGATTCCTCCATGTCTTTCAGCAATGGTTACAATAATAACCGAAATGTCAAAAATCAAATGTAGAATGGTTATTCCTCAACTATTAAATGAGAATTATTTTTGAATTAATGTCAATATGAACTACAAATTGCAAGTGATATCTGATTAATAATAAAGGAACAAACATATTAATATTTCAAATGAATTTGGATAAAGTTTAGCAACGATCCGTTGCAGTTTATTGTTAATATTGTCCTATACCTATCTCTATTGGTTTTCGAGATAAAAAAATTTTTGTGTTAAATATGGTCCAAAACATGGCCCTAATTAAACTTAAATAAATTAGTGCCCTCAATTCATGAAAGGTTGAGATTTTGGTGGTAGTTTAGACACACTCGAAGTATTTAATTTACGCCAAAAAAATCGATTCCATACTATACAGGGCGTGCTAAAATTACTATTATTTCCGTTATTCATAAAAGGGGTCAAAAATTCGTTTTTTCAAATAAGACCCCTGTATATTACTCAATAAATTGAAAGACGAAGAAAAATGCTTTAAGATGATATATCATGTCCTTATACCTAAAACATCTTATAAAGAGTTTATTGACGGTGTTCAAAAAATCTCCCAAAATAACCAGTAAATATTGATTATTCAAACGAAGTTTTTATGAAAATATTTATTTTGTACTATAAGAACTTCGTTTGAATAATCAATATTTGAGATCATTTTGGAAGATTTTTTTTGAACACCGTCAATAAACTCCTTATAAGTTACTTATAAATAGTCAACAAACTGTCATAAGCTTGATATTTCCATGGTTAGTTAAAATTAAATTCATTAAAATGTGATTTTTCACGAAAAAGCGGCTTTAATAAGAAAACTTGATGTTTTAGGTATAGGGACATGATATATCGTCTTAAAGCATTTTTCTTCGACTTTCAATCTATTGAGTAATATACAGGGGGCCTCATTTGAAAAACGAACTTTTGACCCTTTTTTATGAATTATTGGATAAAAAATTCTTGGTAGGTTTCACATTAAGTTATAAAAAATAAAACGAATTTATTTTTGGAGAATCTTTAATCTCGATATATATATTTCGGGTGACTAACCCATCTTCAGGAGCAACAAAAAGCAAGTGACCTGGATAAGTCGAATTTGAATACAAGTCAATAGTAAAATTTATTTTTAACCGACTTCAAAAAATGAGGAGGTTCTCTATTCGACTGAATTTTTTTGTGTCTATGTTACTTGATATCTCCGCCAATTTTTAAACGATTTTGATGGAGTTTTTTGCATTGGGTTTAGTCTAGCTTCCGATTGGTCCCGTTTTTCCATTGGTATTGTACCTTTTTTGATATGTTTGTTCAGGCATAACTTCTTTGTTTATGAACCGATTTTAATGATTCTTTTTTTATTGGAAAGAGGATGCTTTTGTGGTGGTTCCATATTAATTTGGTCCAAGTTCTGAACATATGATCAATGACGAAATAACTGTAAATCTTTCATTCTTATTACCAAATAATCGAAATTATAATAAATAAAATCTTAAAACATTAATTTAAATCCGGCAAACGTTTCGAGAGAATTTCTATATTTATGAATTGGATTTTATTATCATTTCTCGATTCATTTACCCGACGCTGCTTTCGAGATGCATGCAAGGTATTATATTAAGTCACCTATTAATAACATCACTAAAAAGAGAAAAAGAAAAATAATTTTTATAAAAAAATAAAACCGACTTCAAAAAAATTAAATGCAACAAATAAAATAATAATAACTTAAAAATGTAATAAAATGGCCTAAAAGGTATAAAATAATTATTATCTTATTTAGTTAAAACTAAACGACGAAATATTAACATGAAATTACTTTTCGAAGTCGGCGCCAAACATATACATTTTATGAATCGCACTCGACGGTACTTAATTAGTACGTTTGGCGGGTACGCTCGCTTTATAGGTATAGTTTGTTTGGCACCGACTTCAAAAAGTAATTTCATGTTAATATTTCGTCGTTTAGTTGTAACTAAATAAGATAATAATTATTTTATACCTTTTAGGCCATTTTATTGCATTTTTAAGTTATTATTATTTTATTTGTTGCATTTAATTTTTTTGAAGTCGGTTTTTTTTTTTTTTATAAAAATTATTTTTATTTTTCTCTTTTTAGTGATGTTATTAATAGTGACTTAATATAATACCTTGCATGCATCTCGTAAGAGAAAGGGTCGGGCGAATGAATCAGAAAATGATAATAAAATTCAATTCATAAATATAGAAATTCTCTCAAAACGTTTGCGGGTTTTAAATGAATGTTTTAAGATTTTTTTATATAAAAGATTTTTATTTCGATTATTTGCTCATAAGAATTGGAGATTTACGTTATTTCGTCATTTAATATATCATCAGAACTTGACCAAATTAATATGGAACCACCCCTTAAGCTATCCTCTTTCCAATAAAAAAAGAATCATCGAAATCGGTTCATAAACAAAGAAGTTAGGCCTGAACAAACCTATCAAAAAAGGTATAATACCAATGAAAAAAAAACCGGGACCATTCGGGAAGTAGGCTGAACCCAATACAAAAAAAATCATCAAAATCGGCTCACAACTGGCGAAGATATCAAGTAACATAGACACACAAAAATTCAGTCGAATTGAGAACCTTCTGCTTATTTGAAGTCGGTTAAAAATATAACTATCGTTGGTACGCCCGCCATACACCCAAAAACATTTCTTACTATTAAAATATCTAAGTACTTATATATTGTAAAATTATTGGATGGGAATACTTGGTAGGTTTCACATTAAGATTGATTAATGTGCAAACCTACCAAGCTACTTTTATCCAATAATTTTAAAAAAGTCTCACAGTAAGTACTAAACACCAAATTCCTTAAAAACTACTTATATTGTACTTATTTGAAAATATTTGTATTTTTTTAATAATAAAAAAAATTTAAATCAAAAGTTTGCATTTTATTCATCTCTAATTCATCAAATAAGAAATGCCATGAACATTAAGCCAAGTTAGTTTATAAACCAGCCAAAGGTTTGGCTATTTTGTGTTACTAGAAATTATGGTTTTCATATTAGCCAGACTGCATTGGATAGTTTATAAGCTATAACCCGCTATTTTGGTTTTCTCAATAATTTCAAGTAAATTAGCCAAGACGCTTGGTTAGTTTGCAAACTAGCTGCTATTTTAGTGGAAATTGCGTTTTCTATCAAATTAGCCAAAGGTTTGGTTACTTTATAAACTATCCAAATTTGCATATTAGCCGAAATTTCAGTTAAAGTACATTTTAATGGGAAATTTATAAAACAAAAAGTTGGTTGCGACAATGGCTGAAGCGAAAAATGTTAACCCACTTTAGTACACTTTTTAACCGACTTCAAAAAAGGAGGAGGTTCTCAATTCGACTGAATTTTTTTTGTCTCTATGTTACCTGATATCTTCGCCAATTGTGAACCGATTTTGATGATTATTTTTTTTTCATTGGGTTCAGTCTAGTTTCCGATTGGTAAAAATATAAATTACATTGGTATTGGACCATGTTTGTTCACCCATAACTTCTTTGTTTATGAACCGATTTTAATGATTCTTTCTGCGTTTGGATCAATATAGCTCCAAGATAGTCAAGATAATAACTATTTATTTATTTATTTTATATATGTTCAGCGATAACTTTTTGCCACGTTGACCGATTTCGATGATTCTTTTTTTATTGGAAAGGGGGTACCTTAGCGGTGGTCTCATATTAATTTAGTTAAGTTCTGATCATATGATCAATGACAAAATAACGCAAATCTTCAATTCTTATGAGCGAATAAAATCTATTATAAAACATTCATTTAAATCCCGAAAACCTTTCTAAACTAACCCGCTATTTTGGATTTCTCAATAATTTCAAGTAAATTAGCCAAGACGCTTGGTTAGTTTGTAAACTAGCTGGTATGGCGTTTTCTATTAAAATAGCCAATGGTTTGGTTACTTTATAAACTAACCAGCTAGTTTATAAACTATCAAAATATGCATATTAGCCGTAACATATATACAAGCTCGGACAGTGTTGCCAGATTTGTAAAACGAACACGGGATTGGCTAGTAGTGGTACATAAACAGCAAAAAAGTTTTCGGCTTATCAAATATGAATCCGTATTGTCTGTTCTATATACTCTAGCATTAACTTTTTGCTAGTATTGTCGATAAAACTACCTTAGAGTACACAATTCTGTATATGAATATTAAAAGCGTTAGTAAATAGTGAACGGAGAAGAAATATTTTAAAATTATCTATTCATCAAGTTCAAATTTCGAATTAAATTCATAAAAGTATTCTCGTTTATATAAAGAGATTTGAATTTAAATTTCAACAATCAATATTTTTATTGTTACCTAATAATAAAAATAAATTAATAAATACTTACATTGTTAATTAAAAATCCAATTTTTTCATCCATTAAATTCATTATTTCTTCCTTGTTTTCTTCTTTCACTAGCAGACTTCTTTAAATAAATAAATAATTGATTAATGATTAATAAATATTTATTATTATAATTAGATTATAATTAATAGTAAAACGTACCTCCAAACATTTTGTTACTTTTTTCCTTTTTCGACTTCATTGTACAACTTCTTAACATTTTCTTCTATTATTATTTCAGTAAAGTATTTTCAAGATTATAGAAATTTTTAATTTAGTCTCAAAAAAAAAAGACGCAAGATTTTAATTCCAAATATATATAAGAAAGAATAATTCTTTAAATTATTGGTGAAAATTACACACGTGATATCACAGTAGCGACTCTCTCTAGCGGCTGCTTTGAAATTAATGTTCCATATTTCGAAGTGTCCAGGCTAAGTCAGTCACAGTCACGTGCCGAGATAGCGCTGCAGCATTTGATTTCTAGTACCATATTAACAAATCCAAAATAACTAAAAAAATATTTAAAAAATAAAATTTGAAATCTTGATTGACTTTTTCATCAATATACCTGACTTAATTAAGGCTAGTTTACACGAGCTTAGTACTAAGTATTAGTACTAACCACTCGCACTAATTCTGTATCGTATAAACACACAGTATAAGTGGTTAGTATTAGTAGAATCGAAAGTGAGAGTGAATAGAAATGGTTTCTTTTTAGTAATGGCTTCCCCATGCCTAAATATGGGGCATTCCACCCCCAAATCGAACTGTTTAAAAAATTTTAATTTTTAATTTGCTTCATTTTTTTTTGTACCGATTAAAAAACTCTTTCTGGTAAATTTTGAAATTTTTTGATCACCGGTTTAAAAGATATCGAATTTAGGTTTTTCGCTCATAACTTCTTCAAAAATGGTCGAAATTCAATTTTTTTTTTTTTTATTAATACTTACTTTTTAGAAAAAAAATACAAACAAATTATTTTGAAAAAGTTATGAGCGAAAAACCTAAATTCGATATCTTTTAAACCGGTGATCAAAAAAAAAAAAAAAAAAATCAAAATTTACCAGAAAGAGTTTTTTTAATCGGTACAAAAAATGAAGCAAATTAAAAATTAAAATTTTTCAAACCGTCGATTTGACGGGGAATACAATATATTTATTTCACTATTTTTCAATTTTAATAATAAGAAGAGGGCCTTATAGATTTGTGAGATAATGTTTACATTTAAAAAAAAATTATTTTCAAAAATTTCCACTGTAATGTTTGATTGAATCTTCTCCAAAGGATAGATAGAGACTTAAAACTATGATAAAAAATTAAGTTATAGTTATAAACTAATATTATTTATTTAACATTGGCGGCGAAAGGACCTCTCGTAAATTGCCCAGCTTAATTCTTTCCAAGATAGAGATTATACAATAGGCTGGAACAGAAAAAAACTTAAAAATACAAAATATTTATGAATTATTGATAACGTTTTAGAATTACTAAAAAACTTAAAAACTAATAATAATTTTGAGCGCTAAATTCAAAGACGGGCGTCGCAGCTAATAATGTATAGTACCTGACCACCGAGTGATGCTCGGTAAATTTTTGCTTCAGTTAATAGCTATATATTAATCCCCGAAACCGCTTCGCCCACCAGACCTCCACTACTTCACCCCACCTCCCGAACCCTCCTACCCACCCCACACCTACACCCCCACTGCGCCTCCGAAACCCCATATCTCCCCCCTCCGGACCCGCAAACACTGAACCCCACCTCCTGCACCCCCACATCTACTCCCGCCCACGCACCCAGTTTTTGCATTTCTAGCCTTCAGTGGTCCACAGATTATGTGTATATATATAAATACAGTATAATTTTTTTTTTAATTAAATTATTAAACCAATTATTTTACATGAATTTATGCATACATTGTTTTTGAGCTTCGATTCCGGAGATTACTTCTCCACCATCGACTGTCCTTGATCATCTTTTAGTCCTTGTTTTTAATAAGAGGAAAAAACTAATTAAAGAAAAAAACCTCTTTTCCGATAATTATTCCAATTCCATATTGCTTTTCTCCATCGTCAATTCTCACCTTTTTAATTAAATAACAATTTTTAAGTTCATAAATTAAATTGTCAAATTAATATTTGTGGGATATAAAAGTCGATTTTTAATCAATTAAATTGCCAAATTTTTAATATATAATAATAATTATAATGATCTTATTGTGGGATATAAAATTAAAAAACCAATTATTTATTAAAAGGGAATTGAATAAAAACATAAATAAACATTTTTATCGAGACAACCACCTGTGAATAATTATTTCAATTAACAAAAAACCTATCAAAAACAACTTAGCCGAAGATGAGACCGTGACTGATCGAATGTCCAACACAAAACCCTCCTAACCCGTGAATTTCATCCAAATCGTTAGAGCCGTTTTTCGAGAACCCGACCGGATATATATATATATATACATATATACACTTTTTGCTCGTTTAATAAGAGTAGATACTAATTATGATTGTTGTGTGTTTTTCGGAAAAAGGAGTAGCCCGATGTGGCACAGCTGAAATATGACCAACACTCAGCTATGCCGACATCTTGCCTGTCCTTTTTCTTTATTTGTAAAAAAATCAGCCAGTAGATACACGAGATGAACGAATCATATAGAAGAATCTGAAACATAAGAACAAATTGGTTTTAGGCATGACGTCAGAGTATATAAAATAGAATTAAATTAAGAGAGATTTTTTATAATTTCAGATCACTTAAAAAAATTGGCACTTTCTGATGTGGTCGTGGGGTGAACCGGGATTGGAATTAGGTGTACACCCTCTTTGGAATTATTTTAGAATTCATTAGATAATCTAAAGTCACCTATTTTCTTTTACTTAAAAATTAAAGTGGGTGTAGGTGTACATGATTTTAGGTCGTGGTTCACCCCTCGGATGTGGCCATCCACACGACTTTACCATACACCCATTGCCCCCACTAATATTTAATCAAATCTTTTCAAATCATGTAGAGGGGCTGAGGGGGGTAAGTTTTTGCAATTTTAGACTGGGGTCCACTGATTATGTATACAAAATTTGGTTGAGTTTGCTCAAGCGGCCTAGATTTTAAATTTTTAAAAGCCGATTTTAATGATTCTTTCTGCGTTTGGATCAGTATAGCTCCAAGATAGTCAAGATAACTATTTATTTATTTATTATATGTATGTTCAGCGATAACTTTTTGCCACGTGGACCGATTTCTATGATTCTTTTTTTATTGGAAAGAGGATACCTTAGGGGTGGTCCCATATTAATTTGGTCAAGTTCTGATAATATGATCAATAACGAAATAACGTAAATCTCCAATTCATATGAGCAAATAATCGAAATTATAATAAATAAAATCTTTTATATAAAAAAATCTTAAAACGTTCATTTAAAACCCGCTAACGTTTCGAGATAATTTCTCTATTTATAAATTGAATTTTATTATCATTTTCTGATTCATTCGCCCGACCCTTTCTCTTACGAGATGCATGCAAGGTATTATATTAAGTCACTATTAATAACATCACTAAAAAGAGAAAAATAAAAATAATTTTTATAAAATAAAATAAAACCGACTTCAAAAAATGTAAATGCAACAAATAAAATAATAATAACTCAAAAATCAAATAAAATTCGCTAAAAGGTATAAAATAATTATCTAATTTAGTTACAACTAAACGACGAAATTGTTAACATGAAAACACTTTTTGAAGTCGGTGTTAAACAAACTATAAAAGCGAGCTTACCCGCCAATCGTACTAAGTAAAATCCGTCGAGTTTGATTCATAAAATGTAAATGTCTCAAGCTTGAGTTGTTTAGCAAAAAAGAATTTAGTCTTTTTGATTTTAAGTCGATTCTTCCACCTTTTCAGTAGAGCTTGCCATTAATAGTCAAAACATCAAAAATGGAATGCAATAAGGTTATTCCTCTAGTATTAGATAAGAATCGCTCGTTATTTTTGATTTTAAGCCGATTCCTCCATGTCTTCAGCAATGGTTACCAATAATAACCGAAGCGTCAAAATCCAATTTAGAATGGTTAATCTCGTAAGCTGGCTTATATAGTTTGTTTGGCACCGACTTCAAAAAGTGATTTCATGTAATCAATTGAGTCGTTTACTTGTAACTAAATTAGATAATAATTATTTTATACCTTTTAGCGAATTTTATTGATTTTTTAGTAATTATTATTTTATTTGTTGCATTTAATTTTTTTGAAGTCAGTTTTATTTTTTTCTAATGTCAAATAATATTTTCCGAGGGGTGAACCGCGAGCTAAAATCGTGTACACCTACTTCCACTTCCATTTCCAAGTAGAAGACAATAGATTATCTAATGAATTCCAAATAATTCCAAAGACGGTGTACACCTAATTCCAATCGCGGTTCGTCCCTCGATATTTTCGAAATAAATGGTTTCCTTATTGTAGGTAGAATTCCATAGACTTATAGAGCATCAAGCCATAGACAATGCAGTTTCATTCAAAGCCTTTATCAAAGGATTAAATTCTTATATAAACTGCCCAAAACATATTTACCCTTTATTACAAATTAGACCTTTTCAAATTCAAAGACCTTTTTAATTCAATAAAATATCTATTATTAAGGTCAAAGCACCAGTAGTTGGCCACTTAAGGCAAATTTCTCCATCTTTCTCTTTGCTAAAGCTAAAGAAATATCATTTTTCTCGGCAGGTGTCTGTCTGTCTGTCTGTTTGGATTTCTATAGTGCGACAAAAATACAAATCCTTTGGATTCATCAATGAAAAGATTTAAAAAAATAATTTTTAAGAAAAAATAAAAACCGACTTCAAAAAATTAAATGCAACAAATAAAATACACTAAAAGGTATAAAATAATTATTATCTTATTTAGTTACAACTAAACGACGAAATATTAACATGAAATTACTTTTTTGAAGTCGGTGCCAAACAAACTATACCTATAAGCGAGCGTACCCGCCAAACGTACTAAGTAAGATCCGTCGAGTGCGATTCATAAAAGGTATATGTTTGGCACCGACTTCAAAAAGTAATTTCATGTTAATATTTCGTCGTTTTGTTGTAACTAAATAAGATAATAATTATTTTATACCTTTTAGTGTATTTTATTTGTTGCATTTAATTTTTTGAAGTCGGTTTTTATTTTTTTCTTAAAAATTATTTTTATTTTTCTCTTTTTAGTGATCTTATTAATAGTGATCCTATCATCAGAAATTGACCAAATTAATATGACAACATCCCTAAGACACCCCCTTTCGGATTAAAAAAGAACCATCGAAATTGGTTCATAAACAAAGAGGTTAGGTCAAACAAACCTAACAAAAAAGGTCTAATACCTATGAAAAAAAAACGAAAAAAAATGGGACCAATCGGAAGCTAGACTGGACCCAATGCAAAAATTTTT
Source organism: Forficula auricularia (assembly GCA_024734495.1). Lineage (NCBI taxonomy): Eukaryota > Metazoa > Arthropoda > Insecta > Dermaptera > Forficulidae > Forficula > Forficula auricularia. The sequence goes on along the minus strand of JALMQS010000692.1, from coordinate 56,326 downwards.
TTCAAAATCGGTTGAGAATTGGCCGAGATATGAGGTAACATAGGCACAAAAAAAAAAAAAAAAAATCATTCGAATAGAGAACCTCCTCCTTTTTTGAAGTCGGTTAAAAAGTAAATTGAATCTACTCTTATTAAAGGAGCAAAAATTGTATATATATTTGTATCTTAGTTCTATTTTGAAAACGGCCCTACCGATTATTTGATGAAACCAACTCTATTAACAAGTTTTGAGGATGAAAAAGCGATCTGGCTAGGTCTGGACCTCAACAAATTTCATCTTTAATTGATCTTTTCAATGGAGTTTCATTCAAAAGCCTTTATCAAAGGATTAAATTCTTGTATAAACTGCCCAAAACATATTTACCCTTTATTACAAATTAGACCTTTTCAAATTCAAAGGCCTTTTTAATTCAATGAAATTTCCAACAAAAATTTAGACCATTCTTAACTATATTATAATAAAATTTCTCAACTACCTAGAGATTAGAAATCCAAAAACCCTTTTTTAATTATCCAGAGCTTAAAGGATATTCATCCATACTTCAAGAAAGCTTAAATTTTCAAAAGCCTTTCTTGACAAAGCGATTCTTGACCATCTTGAATTAAAATTCAAGGAAAATAAATAAGTTTAATTCTCAAAATATATATATCCGAGGGGTGAACCGCGACCTAATATGCTATACACCTACTTCCACTTGTTATTCCAAATATTTCCAAGCACTTCCAAATATATACAAGTAATTCCAAATATTTCCAAGTACTTTCAAAGATTCCCAAGTACTTTCAAATATTTCCAAGTCCTTCCAAATATTTCCAAGTACTTTCAAATATTTCCAAGTAATTACAAATATTTCCAAATACTTTCAAAGATTTCTAAGCACTTTCAAATATTTCCAAGTACTTCCAAATATTTCCAAGTACTTTCAAAGATTTCCAAGCATTTCCAAGTACTTCCAAATATTTCCAAGTACTTCCAAATATATCCAAATATTTCCAAATACTTTCAAAGATTTCCAAGCACTTTCAAATATTTCCAAGTACTTCCAAATATTTCCAAGTACTTTCAAAGATTTCCAAGCATTTCCAAGTACTTCCAAATATTTCCAAGTACTTTCAAAGATTTCCAAGCATTTCCAAGTACTTCCAAATATTTCCAAGTACTTCCAAATATTTCCAAGTAATTCCAAATATTTCCAAGTACTTCCAAATATTTCCAAGTAATTCCAAATATTTCCAAATACTTTCAAAGATTTCCAAGCACTTTTAAATATTTCAAGTACTTCCAAATATTTCCAAGTACTTCCAAATATTTCCAAGTACTTCCAAAATATTTCCAAATATTTCCAAATACTTTCAAAGATTTCCAAGCACTTACAAATATTTCCAAGTACTTCCAAATATTTTCAAGTACTTCCAAAATACTCCAAAGAGGTGTACACCTACTTATTTATTTTGTACTATAATAACTTCGTTTGAATAATCAATATTTGCGATCATTTTGGGAGATTTTTTTGAACACCGTCAATAAACTCTTTATAAGTTTCTTATAAATAGTCAACAAACTGTCATAAGCTTGATATTTCCATGGTTAGTTAAAATTAAATTCATTAAAAAGTAATTTTTCACGAAAAAGCGCTTTTATTAAGAAAACTTGATGTTTTAGGTATAGGGACATGATATATCGTCTTAAAGCATTTTTCTTCGTCTTTCAATTTATTGAGTAATATACAGGGGGTCTCATTTGAAAAAACGAACTTTTGACCCCTTTTATGAATAACGGAAATAATAGTAATCTTAGCACGCCCTGTATAATATGGAGTCGATTTTTCGGCGTAAATTAAATACTTCGGGTGTGTCTAAACTACCACCAAAATATCAACTTTTCATGAATTGAGAGCACTAATTTATTTAAGTTTAATTAGGCCATGTTTTGGACCATATTTAACACAAATTATTTTTTATCTCGAAAACCGATAGAGATAGGTATAGGACAATATTAACAAAAAAGTATTTTAATAAAAGGGCGGTTCTAAAAACGTGTTAATATACGGGGTGTTCCATTTAAAAAAATAAAGTTGCTACGACTTTTCGATGGAAGCCGAAACGTCGCAATGCTGAAAATATTTTAGATCGATAGAACAGGTAAGAAAATGTAAGGTGCTAAATTTTCAGAAAAATCCTGCGTTCCGTTTTCCATAAACGTCTAACGTGCCATCGACCGTGAATCACCCTGTATAGTAAGATTTAAATGCGCAAGACTCTCCCAACCCAGAGTCAGAACAATTATACCGAACATCCAGGTACTAAATAAATAAAGCGTGAGAATTGTGTTATTTATATATAAAAGAGAGAAATTAAAATATTATATCCAGTGTGTGCTTTGATGAAAATATTCAACAAGCCGTCACGTGACGTGCCTGACAATAGAGGATTTGATCCAGCAGGTTTAGTTGGTCAAAAGTAGCCTATTGGTATTCTCGGGGTCACTCTGAGACAGCTTGGCAAACAAGCCTATCCCCTCTCCTTTGGAATATATAGATATATAATTTTTGAAATATGTTAATATTTTAACAAAATATAAGCCAGACAGCTTTGACTTAAAATCTCCCCCTTTGAATTCATTTTCTTAATATTCCTATTTAAAATTGTTCCTCTGGCCAAATAAGAGTCAGTTTCGTATAGGTAGTAGGGTGTCCCAAAAGTCAAGGATCAAACGTGAACACGAGATAGGTGAGTTCAGGATTGTCCAAAATAAAAAAAAATTTAAATAAAACTCTCTTAGTTTTCGAGTTATGGGCATTTTTTTGAAAACCGTGAAAATCGCTACCCTGCTCAAAATATTTGAATGCTGTGGCTACGAATTTTCATATTTTATAATTCTAATTTTTGTTACGGAATCCTGAATAATACTGCTATCGATCACAAAACAGAAAATAACTAAGAGTATTATACTTTTTGAGAAAAAAAATATTTTTGTCAGATTCATGTGTCAAAAAATTTTAATCAGCTAACTTTGACTCTTGATATCTTAAAAAAAAACTGTGTCAAACAATAATGGCAAATTATCTAAAAAATTGACGCATTTAATCAAGATTTCAAAATGGTATAAAACATTCCACTTTTTTAAAAAACAAAAAATAATATTTGCATTTTTATGCGAAAGAAACTAATTTCAAAACACAATTCTCGTAATTGGCTAAAGGGTAGAATTTAACATGAAAACTAATTAAATTTATTAAAATATTTTTATTCAATTAAAGTAAATGTTCAAAATAATAATTGTTTTTATATTCAATATCGAATAATATTTAAAATTACAAATTAAAATTATTTGATATCTGTTTTCATGTCAAATTCTACCCTTTAACCAGTTAGTTAGTCTGTGCGTTACCAAATTTGTGGACGAGCTAGCTCAAAAACTAGTGTGAATATCGAAACCAAATTTCACACGTAGTTTTGATCCATTGAGATTAAGAGCTGATTATATTTTGGTGAATATCGACCCAAAATTAAGGGGGGTCGAGGGGGAGTTAAAAATTAAAAATCTAGGTCGTTTGAGCAAACTCAACCAAATTTTGTATACATAATCAGTGGACCCCCAGAAGTCTAAAAATGCAAAATCTAACCGACAAAATGGAGGGGGGGGGGTCAAAATATGAAAATCTTGGCCATTTACCAAACTCAACCAAATTTTGTATACATAATCAGTGGGACCCAGGAGTCTAAAAATGCAAAAACTAACCGCCCGAAATGGGGGGGGGTGTCAAAAAATGAAAATCTTGGCCATTTACCAAACTCAACCAATTTTTTTATACATAATCAGTGGGATCCAGGAAGACTAAAAATGCAAAAACTAACCACCCAAAATGGGGGGGGGGTGTCAAAAAATGAAAATCTTGGCCATTTACCAAACTCAACCAAATTTTGTATACATAATCAGTGGACCCCCAGAAGTCTAAAAATGCAAAAACTAACCGCCCAAAATGGGGGGGAGGGTTAAAAAATGAAAATCTTTGCCATTTACCAAACTCAACCAAATTTTGTATACATAATCAGTGGGCCCATAGTAATCTAAAAATGCAAAAACTAACCCCCCCCCTACATGATTATAAATAATTTTATTAAATATTAAATATAAGTGAGGGGCCAGGTTGTATGGTAAAGTCAAGTGGATGGCCACATCAGAACACGTCAGCTTATTTTTTAATGAAAAGGATGAGAGAAGGAGTTACACCAAATAGGTGCATACCCTAAAGGCCTGGGTTGGCCCCTCCATTGTGAAAAGAGGAAGAAGAAAGGTTATAATGGGGTGGGTAGGGGTCGAAGGTATCTGTGGATACGGGTCTTAAACAGCTGAAGGTTATTAATGATAATCCAATGTCAAGATTTAATCATGACTACACTCTTGCTGCTGAGTCTTTCTGCCTAGCTTCTGTAAATTCCTGTATGATCGCCTCTGATTGTATATTTATATATAAAATTATGTCGGGTCAGATAAAATGTACAGAGCTTGCTGCTCTCTTTCCTCTACAGTACTCTGGAGGCACCGAGCGATGCTCGGTAACTTCTTCCTTCAGCTAAAAGCTTTATTTTAATATTATTTTTAATTTAAAATTCTGATAAAAAGGTCGATTTTTATTTGAGAGCTGTTTACAAATTAAAAAAATACAAATATATCTATATAGTGATCGACCACTGTACCCCCCACCTCCACCCTGCTCGACCCCACCCCCGAAACCTCGCCCTACCCCCGGATCCCCCACCTTCTGCACCACCCACATCCACCCCCGCTCGGCATCAAGATCGCTTTCTCATCCTCAAAACTTGTTAATAGAGTTTGTTTCATGAAAATCTTTAGAGCCGTTTTTAAAATAAAAAATATACAAATATATATAAATATATACTTGGATGACCGAGCTTTTGTTCCGGTTTAGTTAATGCTTGACAACAACGCACCACAATCACAATACTTCTTCAAGGCCTTTGAGAACAATAAATTAAGGCAAACCATTGTCTGCATGGGTATAAAAGGAAAAGAGTAACCTTTTTAAAACCCTAAGAATGGGATTTGCCTACGAAAAACCCATCAAAAATAATTTTGTCGAAGATGAGACCGTGACAGATCGAATTGTCACCCCAAAAACCCCTAACCCGTGAATTTCATCAAAATCGGTAGAGTCGTTTTCAAAATAGAACCAAGATACAAATATATATATAAATAAATAAATATAATATATATATAAATAAATATACAATTTTTGCTCGTTTAATAAGAGTAGATAGCCCCAATTATACATTAAGAAGAACAATGCCATTCTATCTAGAGATGACTATTATAGTAGACATCCTGAAAGAAATCCAGTGTTCAGACTCTGCCGTTGTTACAATGAGTTGGCACCAAAATTGTGTAATCCTCAGGAATTTTCTTTGGAAATCAATAAGGTAGCGGCTTTATTCAAGAAGCTCACACTAAATTATGAATAACTAATATAATACTAATGTATAATTATTTAATGTGCTGAAGTATTTAATGAATGTTGTAATATATTGTTGTGTATGTAATATATAATTTTGTAAATTGAGGCTTCTAGGCGTTGAAAAATGAAATAAATAAATAAATAAGTCGCGTGGAAGACGGTGGTTGGGCAAGGGCGGATCCAGGAATTTTTTATGGGGGGGGGGGGGAGAATGTATATAAGGTGCCCGATGTAGTATATAAGATCTACTTTTTATCTCGAAAGTGTGTCTCGATCGAATTGTCCAAGCGGGGGGGGGGGGGGTCAGAGACGCCCCCCCCACACACACACATAGAACTTTATTTTTTTACAAATTTGATATCTCATATTTTAAGTTCATTAAAATAAAAAAAAAATTGTTATAAATTCCCTGTCGATTTGGCCGCCGTTTTTTGGCCTCTGCGTGCGACGCACGTGCTGCACTCCCGCCAGGCACGGGCCTGAATGGGGGGCGATCGCCCCTTCCCCCCTGGATCCGCCCTTGGTTGGGAGCGAGTTGCAGTCTCTGGGGGTCATAGGGATAAAAGAGTTGGCGAAAGCGCTTGTTCGATTTTTCTCCAATTTGACAGCGACGTGGTGCTGAGCTTTCGAAAACCGCGTGTTTCTCGTAAAGAGGGATAATTGATTTCAGCTCGACTGAACAGACACCATGATAGTATCTGTAGTACAGGCAAAGGGCAGAAACCGTTCTTTGTTTATGAACCGATTTTAATGATTCTTCTTTTATTGGAAAGGGGGTACCTTAGGGATGATCCCATATTAATTTGGTCAAGTTCTAATGATATTTGCTAGTCGATTTCTTTTTACCACGTGGACCGATTTTTATAATTTTTTTGCATTGGGTTCAGTCTAGTTTCCGATTGGTCACTTTTTTTTCATTGGTATTGCACCTTTTTTGATATGTTTGTTCAGATATAACTTCTTTGTGTATGAACCGATTTTAATGATTCTTTTTTTATTGGAAAGAGGGTACCTTAGGGGTGGTCCCATATTAATTTGTTCAAGTTCTGATGATACGATCAACCACGAAATAACGTAAATCTCCAATTCTTATGACCAAATAATCGAAATTATAATAAATAAAATCTTTTATAAAAAAAACAATCTTAAAACGTTCATGTAAAACCCGATAACGTTTTGAGATAATTCCTCTAATTATGAATTGAATTTTATAATCAATTTCTGGTTCCTTCGCCCGACCCTTTCTCTTACGAGTTGCATGCAATGTATTATATTAAGTCACTATTAATAACATCACTAAAAAGAGAAAATAAAAATATTTTTTATAAAAAATAAATAAAACCGACTTCAAAAAAATTAAATGCAACAAATAAAATAATAATAACTTAAAAATAAAATAAAATGCACTAAAAGGTATAAAATAATTACCTTATTTAGTTACAACTAAACGACGAAATATTAACTTTTTGAAGTCGGTGCTAAACAAACTATATAAGCGAGCGTACCAGCCAATCGTTCTAAGTAAAATCCGTCGAGTGCGATTCATAAAATGTATATGTTTTGAACCGACTTCAAAAGTGATTTCATGTTAATATTTCTTCGTTTAGTTGTAACTAAATTAGATAATTATTTTTTACCTTTTAGTGCATTTTATTTTATTTTTGAGTTCTTATTATTTTATTTGTCGTATTTAATTTTTTTGAAGTCGGTTTTTGGTCAGATATACTATATTACCTATATATATTTAGGTATATAAATATAACTGTTCTCGCATGGCAAATAGTGATGATATAGCATAAAAAATTGAATGAATGACATTTCCATTAAGATAACAAGAGATTGGAAAAAAAGAATAAAAGTAGAAAAAGCTCCCATCGAGCAGGAAATGAACGTTTCTTAACTGGAATTTGCTAAAGTAAACAAGATTAACAAGCACTCGCGCCGTTATATATACATTACAGGAGGCATGGGGGGGGGGGGGGGCTATGCCCCTCTACCTACTCATTACAAGAAAAAGCCTAAATAATATAATAACATGCACATTTATTTAATAATTATTAGTGTAATACCAATATATTTATATCTTATTATATTAATCGAGCAAATCTTGTATATATATCCAATCGGGTTCTCGAAAACAGCTCTAACAATTTGAATGAAATTCACTGGTTAGGAGGGTTTTGTGTTGGACATTCGACTTGTCACGGTCTCATCTTCGGCTAAGTTGTTTTTGATGGGTTTTTTGTTAATTGAAATAATTATTCACAGGTGGTTGTCTCGATAAAAATGTATATTTACATTTTTATTCAATTTCCTTTTAATTATTAATTGGTTTTTTAATTTTAAATTCCGCTAATAGATCATTACAAATATTATTATTTATATATATATTAAAATTTAGGCAAATTAATCATTGTAAAATAATTGGTTCAATAAAATGTATTATTATTATTATTAGGCAAATTAATAGATTAAAAATTGAGTTTTAAATACACAAACGTATTTTTTCTATATTAGAATTTGCCAAATTTAATTGATATACTCAAAAATTGTTATTTAATTAAAAAATATTATAGGGTATTTATTTAAATACCTATACATTTATACATATTATCTGTGGGGCACTACAAGCCTTGAAATGCAAAATCTGGGTGAGGGGGCGGGGGAGAGGTTGGAGAGATGTAGGGGTGTGGTGGTGGGGGTACGGGGAATCAGGGGATGGGGAATTGGTGTGGGGGAGTAGATGGGTGTGGGGTGGAGGGGTGCAGGAGGTGGGGCGAAGTGGTGGTGGTTCGGGGGCGAGGTGGGGTTGGGCGATTATCTGAATCAAAAAGTTACCGAGCATCGCTCGGTGACCAGGTACAATATATATATATATACTGGGTGAGGTTTTTTTTTATTTTGAGACAGTCTCTAAACTCAAAAAACAGTGCATTATATGAAAAAAAGTTTCAAATAAAATTTTATTTATATCAGGGGGAAACTAAACTACCCTTATTGTTTTGTCGATCTAGAACAAACTTTTAGGGTATTTCGAGGTCAAGTTTTGTTTTTTAAATGGAAACCTATATGTTTCTGTACATATTCTTAATCTAGGGAAAAAACCGAACAACTTTCATAAGAACTATTTTTTTATACGATATCAATTAAACAAATTATTAAATCAATTAGATCTCAAAAAAACCTAATAATTATTTTTAACAATCATTCAACTTAATTATCAAATAATAATGATTTAATAATTAATTGTTAAATAAGTAATTTAAATATAATTAATAATTTAATAATTTTTTCGACACTGTTCTGTGACATTCCAAAGTGTTATCGCAAGTCTTCTTGGATGAATTCCAGTTCCAATTTCGTTATTTTGGCCTGTTTAAGTTAATTAGTAGCCTTTACATCGACTATTTTTTACAACACGATAAAATGAAGCTTGTGAGGGTGTATCCCTGTCAGAAAAACACTCGGCATTCATTTTCAATGGCAACCCAATAACACTTGTTCCACTTTCAACGCATAAATTAAGACAATTTCATTTCTGTCTTCAATAACAATAATTTTTAAGAAAAAAATAAAAACCGACTTCAAAAAATTAAATGAAACAAATAAAATACACTAAAAGGTATAAAATAATTATTATCTTATTTAGTTACAACTAAACGACGAAATATTAACATGAAATTACTTTTTGAAGTCGGTGCCAAACAAACTATACCTATAAGCGAGCGTACCTGCCAAACGTACTAAGTAAGATCCGTCAAGTGTTATTCATAAAAGGTATATGTTTGGCACCGACTTCAAAAAGTAATTTCATGTTAATATTTCGTCGTTTAGTTGTAACTAAATAAGATAATAATTATTTTATACCTTTTAGTGTATTTTATTTGTTGCATTTAATTTTTTGAAGTCGGTTTTTATTTTTTTCTTAAAAATTATTTTTATTTTTCTCTTTTTAGTGATGTTATTAATAGTGATCATATCATCAGAACTTGATCAAATTAATATGGCACCATCCCTAAGTTATCCCCTTTCCAATAAAAAAGAATCATCGAAATTGGTTCATAAACAAAGAGGTTAGGTCTAAACAAACCTCAATAAAAAAGGTCTAATACCTATGAAAAAAAACGAAAAAAAAATGGGACCAATCGGAAGCTAGACTGGACCCAATGCAAAAAAAATTTTCAAAATCGGTTGACAATTGGCGGAGATATGAGGTAACATAGGCACAAAAAAAAAAAAAAAAAAAAAAAAAAAAATTCAATCGAATAGAGAACCTCCTCCTTTTTGAAGTCGGTTAAAAAAAACGGCACCAAGCGGAAACTATTCTTAAACCCAATGCAAAAAAATTATCAAAATCGGTTCACAAATCAGGTAACATAGACAAAAAAAAAAAATAAAAATTTTTTAAGAAAAAAATAAAAAACCGACTTTCAAAAAATTAAGTGCAACAAATATAAAAATACACTAAAAGGTATAAAATAATTATTATCTTATTTAGTTACAACTAAACGACGAAATATTAACACGAAATTACTTTTTAAAGTCGGTGCCAAACAAACTATACCTATAAGCGAGCGTACCCGCCAAACGTACTAAGTAAGATCCGTCGAGTGCGATTCATAAAAGGTATATGTTTGGCACCAACTTCAAAAAGTAATTTCGTGTTAATATTTCGTCGTTTAGTTGTAACTAAATAAGATAATAATTATTTTATACCTTTTAGTGTATTTTTATATTTGTTGCACTTAATTTTTTGAAGTCGGTTTTTATTTTTTTCTTAAAAATTTTTATTTTTCTCTTTTTAGTGATGTTATTAATAGTGATTATATCATCAGAACTTGACCAAATTAATATGACACCATCCCTAAGACACCTCCTTTCGGATAAAAAAGAACCATCGAAATCGGTTCATAAACAAAGAGGTTAGGTCTAAACAAACCTAAACAAACCTAATAAAAAAGGTCTAATACCTATGAAAAAATCGAAAAAAATGGGACCAATCGGAAGCTAGACTGGACCCAATGCAAAAAAAATTTTCAAAAATCGGTTGACAATTGGCGGAGATATGAGGTAACATAGGCACAAAAAAAAAAAAAAAAAAAAAAAAAAAAAAAAAAAAAAAAAAAAAAATTCAATCGAATAGAGAACCATCCTCCTTTTTTGAAGTCGGTTAAAAAATTTCAGACGAATTGATAATCTCCTCCTTTTTTGAAGTCGGTTAAAAATTCGATTCTTATTCGAGTTATTGGACCCTTTAAAGAGATCAAAATGACGTTCAAATAAATTCTTTTATTTAATTGGTAACATTTTGGGAAAGCGGGGTTGGTTTATAGTGAAACATATTAAACTCGGGAGTTTATTTAAAAGGTTATAGTGGTGTTTAAAATAAAAATTTAAAAAATTTTTAATTATATTTTTGTAGTTTTATTTTAATTCGGGCTAAAAACCAGAAATATTTAGAGTATTTAAAACTAGAAAAATATAATTCAATTTTTATTTTTACCTACTTGTGAAACATCCCCATAACCTTTTTAAAAACTCCTGTCTTTTATTTGGAATTAGTGGTTTTCATTATGTTTGGCCAGCCCTTCTATCATTTTAGCATTAAGTTCTACAACTACGTCCTCAATAGAAAATAACTCTAATTAATTATATTCTTTTAATTACTTAACAATTTTTTTGCACCCCATTTATCTAATTATTATTATTTTTTTTTATAAATTTTATTAAACCAATTATTTTTATTTTACATTGTATTTTTGCTTCGATTCCGGAGATTACTTCTCCACCATCGAGTGTCCTTATTCATCTTTAGTCCTTGTTTTTTAATAAGAGGAAAAATCTAATTAGATAAAAAAACCTCTTTTCCGATAATTATTTCAATTCCATTATTCTCCAATCAAGTCGATTGGTTATCAGTCATTTTCCTCAACATCCATTTATCTAATTATAATTAAATTTTTTAATATATAATAATATTTGTAACGAAATAATAATGGGTTTTAAAATTAAAAAAATCAATTAATTAATTATTAAAAGGAAATTAAATAAAAATGTAATTATACATTTTTATCGAGACAGCTACCTATTACTACAATTATTTCAATTAACAAAAACCCATCAAAAACAACTTAGCCGAAGATGAGACGGTGACAGATCGAATCGCCAACACAAAACCCTCCTAACCCGTGAATTTCATCCAAATCTTTAGAGCCGTTTTCGAGAACCCGATTGGATATAAGTTATAGTACCTGGAGCCACAGAGCGATGCACGGTAACCAAATTAATAAATACAAATAAATAAATAAATATATATATATATATATATAGATACATACGTACACTCCGCCCCCCCCCCCCCCCCCGAAACCACGCACCTCTCCCCAACCACTGCACTCCCCCGCCACCCCCACTCCACCCACCCCACCACACCCCAGATCCCCCACGACTGGACCCCACCTCCTGCATCCTTCAGATCCATCCCCAACCCGCACCCAGTTTTTGCATTTCTAACTTTCTAATGGTCCACATATTATGTGTCTATTTGTTTACTCGTACACCAATTTGCCCACATTCGTTCATATAGATAAACATTATCAAAAAATAAATAGGAAAATAATAATAAAAAAATTATCTGAAATAAAAACATAAAATTAAATAAGATTTGTTTCCAATTTAAATAAAAAAAAGCCACTTCAACCACTTTATTTGTAAACACACCTGTTTTGTTATGATTTAGACACCGGTTAATTAAAAAAAAATCCTAATTTTAATATAATATAATAATATTTGTTATAACCTATTAGTGGGTTTTAAAATTAAAAAAACCAATTAAGTAATAAATAAAAGATAATTGAAAAAAATGTAAACAAACTTTTTTATTGAAATTTTCATCTATAGATAATTAATTTAATTAAGAAAAGATCAATTAAGATGAAATTTGTTGAGGTCCAGACCTAGCCAGATCGTTTTCTCATCCTCAAAACTTGTTTAATAGAGTTGGTTTCATCAAAAAATCGCTAGCGCCGTTTTCAAAATAGAACTAAGATACAAATATATAAATATATAAACAATTTTTGCTCGTTTAATAAGAGTATATGTATTCTGGTATCTTGAGACAGTCTTACTCAAAAACAGTGCATTATATGAAAAAAGTTTCTAATAAAAGTTTATTTATAATAAAAAAAGATTTTTCATATTTATAACTCTCCTGTATAATAAATTGATTAAACAAGCAATTTTGAATAAAGATAAGAGTAAATAGATATTTTGTTTAATATGGATTTACTATGAGTTGAGGATGCTGGGTCACTTATTTCACATTAAAATTAAAAGATTAAAAGATATAAATTTTTTTTCTTTTTCAATATATATGTTTCGGGCTATCAACCCATCTTCAGGAAATAAAGAAGGTAACTTTATTAAAGATGTTTCACCTTGCACCAACACCACAATCTCTACTGATTAGCAATTTTGAATTTAAATTGTTTAATTTTCCTCACTTTCAAAACGAGAGAATATAATATCGGCGAAATCAAATATGTATATTTTTGTGTTAATTGGCTGAAAAAAGTTTTCCCGATCCCTACTCTTTGTAATCAGAGCCTTTTAGAAAATAATTCTCTTGTGATTCACTTTTTTTTATGGATAAATAAGAAAAATATTTAGTTATTGAGAAATTGAAAAGAGAGAAAAAAATAATACCCTATTTGATTGAATAGACTATGAATGAGTAATAGATACGAACAAACGGAATGAATAATAATAATAATAATAATTTCTTTATTATATAAAGCTTTTATTATCACAAAAATGAGAAAAATGGAAGAAAACAATTCAATCTCAAGTTTCAGTCGATACGGAATAACAAATGAAGCAAATGCGGAGTTCCAGGAGAATCTATCGAACACATCATGTCCGGATGTTCAGTACTGGCGGGAAGTGCATACCAGGGATGTTGCGGATATTCCCATACGCATCCACAAATGCGGAGCATCCGCATAGATTTGGACATTCTGCACCCGCATCCGCAATAATCAATGCGGATGTTCATGCGGATGCGAATGTAATACAAGTTGCGGAAAGAAAGAAATTGGGCGGGGCAATCTATATATATAAAAGCCATTGTCAGACAGTACCCGTGGCGCAGCAAGGTGAACATGTGGGAGAAAAAGCAACTAATATTCAATGACAGTTGTTATATTGTCAAATTTTACAAATCAAACATATCTATTCTCTATATTATATATCTATAATATCTCTATATATTAATATATTCCTCTATATAGCTTAGAATATTAGATTTACGGCGTGTCTCATTTGAAATTTTAGTAGACAAATTTATTAATTTTAAATATATTATATATTACATAATATATATTTAATTTTTTGGAAATAATTCATACCGCGAAAATTAATTTTTTTTTTGAATTTACGAAAAATATAAATTCTTAAAATTTTAGTAGACAAATTAATTTTAAAATATATACCTATATATCATATATATTTAATTTATAATATAAGTTTTAATGAGATATGATTTAATTGGATAATGAGATTAATTCTTAATTTATTACTGCGCGGGTCATTTGAAATTGTAGTAGATAAATTAATTTTAAAATTATTATATATAATCAATTTAGAGACACTTTTTAGATAAATTTAAATATTGAAATGTATTATTAAAAAAGAAATAGGTTTCCAACCGATCGCGAACTTGGAGAGAAATGGTTGCATGCTCTAATAAAGTATTTATAAAACATTTAATGATATTTTTTCATCTTTCTTTGATCAATATTCATTATTCAAAAAAATATTTTTTTCAAAACATATAATTACGGACAGCTAATAATCACATCTCGAGACGCTGCCCAGGCACGTCAGGTACTGCTCGTAATAAATAATAAACATTTTGCACTAAAACAAAAAGTAAGATATCAGTCCAGTACGCTCTTTAACGTAAAAGTTACTTTTAATATACATATAATAATATTTGTATTGATCTTTTTGTGAAATTTAAAATTAAAAAACTAATTAATAAATAAAAGATAATTGAAAAAAATCTAAACAAACTTTTTTATTGAGATTTTCATCTATCAATAATTATTTTAATTAAGAAAAGATCAATTAAGATGAAATTTGTTGAGGTCCAGACCTAGACAGATCGCTTTTTCATCCTCAAAACTTGTTAATAGAGTTGGTTTCATCAAAAAATCGGTAGGGCCGTTTTCAAAATAGAACTCAGATACAAATATATATACAATTTTTGTTCGTTTAATAAGAGTAGATTCAATTTACTTTTAAAATCTTTTCATTGATGAATCCAAAGGATTTGTATTTTGTCGCACTATAGAAATCCAAATAGACAGACAGACAGACACCTGCCGAGAAAAATGATTTTTCTCCCCCGCCCGCCTCTTTACGACGGTTGACAATGAAAAAAACTGAATATTGTGATTGAATATGTAAAAGTTAATCAGAATTCAAGTCCGAGGCTGCTCACTGCTAGCTAACTCATTACTATATTCAACTCTATTGAGTTGTCGAGGCTTTATTTGTTTTTTGTTTTGTATTTCCACTCACTTGGAAGGTAAAAAACAACAACAACGAACTAACTAATATAGTTATTTATTAAAATGTTTTATTTTGATTCTCTTAAAAAACAAACGTTTCGGAGGACCTTCTCTCCTCCTTCAGAATTTATAAATTATATTAAAAAAAATAATAATTTTTATAAATAAAATAAGGTAAAAGCACCAGAAGGAATAGCAAGACAAGGAATATTTATTCTGTACCTGAGCAAGACTTCATCTGGAACTAATAGCTTCTATGTGGCTGTTAGTAACTTTTTTTTTTTTTTTAATGATATTGATGTGAGAAGGAGATACACCAGAAGGTGGATCCCCTAAAGGCCTGTATGGGCTGGCCCCTCCATCGTGAAAAGAACAGAGTAGAAGGAAAAGAAGCCGGGATCACGAGCCAATCTCAGAAACTTAGATACAATTCAATATCCAACTTTAGCTGCAAATAATTTTCTTAAGGTAGTTGTTTCGCGACAATCCCAGCCAAAAGTTAATGCTAGAGTATATAGAACAGACAATAAGGATTCATAGTTCATAAGGCCAAAACTTTTTGCTGTTTATGTACCAAATCTAGCCAATCCCGTGCTCGTTTGACAAATTTGGCATCAATTGTAAGAGAATGAATATTTTTATACATGACATTAAAATGACAGATAAAATGACTGATAAAATACATTTTATATTTGTAGCGGCCCGCTGTCGCTCTGGCGACGAGCCTTGAGACACAGTCGGATCGTTGCGACGCTTTTGCATGACTGATAATATATCAGTCATGCTATAAGTGAAGCAACTCGGTCTCGGCTGAGCATCGAATCGGATTCGAGCATTCGGATCTGGAGGGGCCAACCGCCAACTAGCAGCCCCTCCCCGGCTTTCCATCAGGGCACAAACAACGCCCTGCACACACGCAACATTGTTAGGACCCCATCGACTTGGTGGGGGGCGCGTGTCCACGCACCACACAGCACTCAGCACTCACGAGCGCCCTAACATATTATATCGTTTATATCAGTTTAATTTTCTTTACTAAGTCAATTGAAACATTCGATTAGAAATAATCATGCTCGAAAATGTTTTTCCTCACATTTCAGACAAAAAAATTGGCACGTTCCGATGTGGCCATCCACTTGACTTTACCATACGCCCTGGCCCCTCTCTTATATTTAATATTTAATAAAATTATTGATAATCATGTAGGGGAGGGGATAGTTTTTGGATTTTTAAGCTACTGGGGCACATTGACTATGCCGGTATACAAAATTTGGGTGAGTTTGTTGATTTTTTTTGCCCCCCCCCCCCAATTTTGGCTCCCGAAAAAATTATTTTCATTATTATAAGTTTATTTTATAGTATATTTCATTTTTCTTGTTTTTTTAGTTTGAAAAGATAATAATTTTAAATTTTAACCCCCCCCTTCCCCCCACCCCCTTAATTTTAGGACGATATGAACCAAAAATCTAATCAGCTCTTAATCTCAATGGACCAAAACTACTTGTGAAATTTGGTTTTGATATTCACACTAGTTTTTGAGCTAGCTCGTCCACAAAAATTTGGTAACGCACAGACCTCTGCACAGACAGACAGTAGCAGACATTTTGACAAAACAATTATTATTTCGAAAAAAAGAAGAAAACCTTTATGCACGATTACAATACTTGACCATATACCCTGTATGTTAAAGTAAAAAATTATTACCCTTATCCAGAAAAAAATTAAACTTATATACTTTAAAGAGTAAACTAATAATAATAAAAAATGTTTTCAAAAATTTCTATAAAAATCGTTTTGTTATTTTTTAACAAATGTAATCAACGCCTACGTTACATCTTATGAAAATTATAATTTTGAAAAATCTAGCGCATGCATTTTTTTATTGTTTTAAGAGGATGTTTTATGTAGCCATAAAAAAATATGTACAATTTATTACAAAGTTACTTCTAACAATCCAAAAGAAGTATAGTATCTTAACTTTAATACAATGAAAAAGAAAAGGGCCATTTTTAAATGGATCCCAGTAGATTTTTTTACATAATATAGTTTTTTTTTAATTTTAATTTTACAATAAGATTTTTTTTTGTAATTTTTACTTACATTGAAAATCATAAGATGATGTCATCTATTATATCCGATGGAATGGAGCATGTTTAATTATATGTCAGAGCACTCGGGTTCGATTCCCGAGGGGTGAAAACAACCCCTCTGACATATAATTAAAAATATTCCATTCCATCGGATATAATAGATGACATCATCTTATGATTTTCAAGTAAATTTGAATCTATTACCATCGGCAAATTAATATCTTTCATATTTACTTACATTTGTATAATTAAATTTTTTTTTGCACGGGAAAAGGCTTTGAGAAAACCCGGCTAATCTAGCGCATGCATCTTTCGCTGGTTAAATAAATGCGCTGTTGCCAAATTGTTTTTAGTCAAAATTTTTTTTTATACATTTTTTATTATTTATTCCTTATTATCTCAGAAACTGTGTTGTAACTATGAATCAAAATTGTCTTAAAATATGTATGTGTTATTTAATGTTGGTTTAGTTTTTTATAAAAATGGTAAGAAGGGTTTCTCAATTATAATTAAATATGTATGTAAATTTTTCGATATCCCGTATAGTGCAATGTTAAAGAGCCTGAAAAACTCGATTTTTGAAATTTAATATCTCCGAAACTGTATTGTTCATAAATTTCGTTTTGCCACCAATCTATGCAGAAGTATTTAAATAATAATATATGAAAATTTTAGAAAAATCCTAAGAAAACGAATTTGGGGGAACAAGTACCTTAATATTGTATTAAAACAACAAAAAAAATACCGATATCCTGAAAATAATAAATTATTGACTGTTTTCTTTATTTTAATAAATGAGAAAATTATTTGTTCACCTATGGAATTTCTCATTAGACGTCTTTTGATTGTTTAAACAAAAATTTTCTCATTTATTAAAGCAATATATAGTTTTTAAGGAATTTGGTGTTGGTACTTGGTGAAACATTTTTTAAAAAATTATTTGATAAAAATACTTGGTAGGTTTCACATTAAGATATAAAAAAATAAAACGAATTTATTTTTGGATAATCTTTAATCTCGATATATATATTTCGGGTGACTAACTATATATCGAGATTAAAGATTATCCAAAAATAAATTCGTTTTATTTTTTTATATCTTAATGTGAAACCTACCAAGCATTTTTATCCAATAATTTTAAAGCAATATATGTTTATATTCAAACTTTTTTGGATGGCCAACTACTGGGTGGCCAACTACTCAATCTTTCGATTTCCTAGGTGGTCAGCTACTGGTGCAAAAAGGTACCTTAGAAAAAATTAATTCCTCTTTGTGTCGTTCATTATTCTAAAATGAAAGTATTTTCTCCTTAATTAAGAAGAACCATTTCATGGTTTTTTGCATTTATAACAGGGATCAATTTAAGATTTAAGCTTTAGCAAGAGAAAGATGGAGAAATTTGCCTTAAGTGGCCAACTACTGGTGCTTTGACCTTAATAATAGATATTTTATTGAATTAAAAAGGTCTTTGAATTTGAAAAGGTCTAATTTGTAATAAAGGGTAAATATGTTTTTGGCATTTTATACAAGAATTTAATCCTTTGATAAAGGCTTTGAATGAAACTCCATTGAAAAGATCAATTAAGATGAAATTTGCCGAGGTCCAGACCTAGCCAGATCGCTTTTTCATCCTCAAAACTTGTTAATAGAGTTGGTTTCATCAAAAAATCGGTAGGGCCGTTTTCAAAATAGAACTAAGATACAAATATATATACAATTTTTGCTCGTTTAATAAGAGTAGATTCAATTTACTTTTAAAATCTTTTCATTGATGAATCCAAAGGATTTGTATTTTGTCGCACTATAGAAATCCAGACAGACAGACAGACAGACACCTGCCGAGAAAAATGATATTTCTTTAGCTTTAGCAAGAGAAAGATGGAGAAATTCGCCTTAAGTGGCCAACTACTGGTGCTTTGACCTTAATAATAGATATTTTATTGAATTAAAAAGGTCTTTGAATTTGAAAAGGTCTAATTTGTAATAAAGTGTAAATATGTTTTGGGCAGTTTCTACAAGAATTTAATCCTTTGATAAAGGCTTTGAATGAAACTGCATTGTCTATGGCTTGATGCTCTATAAGTCTATGGAATTCTACCTACAATAAGGAAACCATTTATTTCGAAAATATAGAGGGGCGAACCGCGATTGGAATTAGGTGTACACCGTCTTTGGAATTATTTGGAATTCATTAGATCAGACGTCGGGGATCTTTTTTTATCTATTACCCCAAAATATTTTGCGTAGGTCGCTGTTACCTCTACATTCTGAAAAGTAAAAAAAAATAGCAAGGTAATGTATATTACGGTGAAACCCCTCAAATCCGATCTAATTGGGGTCGTAGCCTGTTCGGATTAGCCGAAAGCTGGTTTTGGCCCGCGTTTCTGTTCGAGTTGCGTTGTTATTGTTGAGTTTTTAATTAAGTGAACGGTTTTTATTAATGTTTTTTGATTTTACATTATGGCAAACAAGGGCGGATCCAGGAATTTTTTATGGGGGGGGGGAGAATGTATATACAGTAGGCTCTCGATAAATCGAACCTCGGTAATTCGAAAACCTCTATAATTCGAAGAAAACCCTCGGTCCCCCGAGAGAACCTCTATAACTCGAAGAAAATCAATGTATTTTGGTCCCCTCTATAAATCGAAGTGAAGCTAGACCGGCCCACTCCACAATTTTTCCAAGAACTTACCTCCCTCCAATGTCTATGATTCATGCTACACCACCCCTGAAATGCTTTAGTGCAGTTTCAGCCTTAAAATGGGCCCTGTACGTCAGGAATGCAAGGAAGGAAATGATATGGTTCAACAAGATCTGCAAGATGAGGGACCTCTTTTGAGTGCTTGGAACAGACTTCCAGAGGTTCCCATAACTTTCAACGATTATGTTAATATTGACAATAATGTTGCCACAGCGGGTACATTGTCTGATGAAGACATTATGAAACAGTCAATTGTGGTCAATCAACAGATTTCTGACAGTGAAGATGAAGACGACGATGTTCCGATGGTGTCTTCTAAGGAAGCACCCTTTTTTTAAGAGGGTTGCGTCGTTTTTTCGAACAGTCCGAAATGGATAACATCCAATCTGGTTGTGTGTTCAAAGCAGTGAGCACTTTGGAAAATGCTGTGGACCAGATTGCAGCCAACCAAGCGACCCAAACGAAAATAACCGATTTTTTATGAAGAAATGATATAACTTTTTTTATAATAAATAAATTGATCCACATGTATTATTATAATATGTATTTTTGTTTCTACCAGCATTCACAATCTTATACAATGACATATATGTACACAGATTTCTTTAATAAAATGTAACTTTCTTCAATTCGAATTTTTACTTTCAGCCCCTCTTTAATTCGAACTCTCACTATTTCGAAAAACTCGATAATTCGAATTTTTTGTTTGGTCCCTATAAATTCGAATTATCGAGAGTCTACTGTATAAGGTGGCCGATGTATATAAGATCTACTTTTTATCTCGAAAGTGTGTCGCGATCGAATTGTCCAAGTGGGGGGGGGGGGGTCCAGAGACGCCGCCCCCCCCCCCACACACACATAGAACTTTATTTTCAATTTTAAAATTTAAAAAAAAAAAATGTTTTTTTTTTACAGATTTCATATCTCATATTTTAAGTTCATTAAAATAAAAAAATAAAAAAATCGGTTGTCGTAGTCGGTTTACTGACGATAGTTGAACGGACAACGTCATAAGAAAATACCATTCCATCAGTATTTTCTTATGACGTTGTCACGTTCAACTATCGTCAGTAAACCGACTTTACAGACAACCGATTTTTCTCCATCTATTGCGCAGCTAACTTTGTTCTTTTTCTTCCTCTTCGTCGTGAGTGCTGTATTTATCCTTTCCATCGAAAATCTCCTTCCCTCTCGTTCTATCTAATTTAAAAGCGCGCGCTCCTTCTTGCGCATTCATTTATCTCCTTCTTGCTTGCTCATGAGTTTCTCCCTCTCTCTGTCCTTTTATAAAAAAGGCCCCCCCCGTTCCCTAGGTTTTTCTTAGTTTTTAAAAAAATCTATAATTATTTAGGATAGATCACTTGTTGAATGTCCATCAGAGGAAGTTGAAAATAGACAGGACATAGTAGGGCTTATATTTATATATATATATATATATATATATATATGAGTGAGCAAGCAAGCAGTCAGACTAGAGTAGAGCGCTCTACGAGGGAAAGACATGGAATACGAGTTGGCCATTGGGGCTATGGAGGGTGCGAGTGAGAGAGAAGATAGAAAAAACAGCACGTTCCGAGCTCTCGCTTGCACTTCAAGCCTTAAATGGAACGCCTGCAGATGAGTCAGTGTTTTTTCGAGTGTGCAGGCGGCTTCATCGATTTATATACGTTGTCACGTCAAAAAATTGTTATAAATTCCCTGTCGATTTGGCCGCCGTTTTTTGGCCTCTGCGTGCGACGCACGTGTTGCACTCTCGCCAGGCACGGGCCTGTATGGGGGGGGGCGATCGCCCCTCCGCCCCCCCCCCGGATCCGCCCTTAACGGCAAACAAACGAAAACACAGTTCTTGTACCGTAGAACAAAAGCTGAAAGCTTTAAAGCGTCTGGACACTGGGGAATGTTTGACAAAATTGGCTGGTGCGTTTGGTGTTTGGTAAAGCAACAATCTTGAACTTGAAAAAAGTCGTATCAAAATTGAACAGTTTTGAAATGTAACAAGTGATAAAACCTTAAATTTGTCAAAAAAAACTCGTTCGGATTTGAGGGGTTTCATTGTATTTATTATTTGTTGAATTAATTGGAATTTACATGAAAACTATCTGTAAGTAAATAAAAATTGTAAGCATTAACATAATTCAAACGCTTTTACGTTTTAGAAAAATGATGTTGTTTCATTTTCGCTAAAATGACTTCAAAATTAGGACTTTTTGACGTGAGCGCAATCTGAATACAGTCCTCGCCTATCAAAGTCAAAATAGTTACTATAATATTTTATAAAATAGAAAATTTTAAAAATGTCCTTATTACCCCCGATAGTTTCATTGTTACCCCATTTGGGGTAATTTACCCCGGTTCCCTGACCGCTGCATTAGCTAATCTATTGTCTTCTACTTGGAAATGCGAGTGGAAGTGGAAGTAGGTGTACATCGATTTTAGCTCGCGGTTCACCCCTCGGAAAATATTATTTGACATTAGAAAAAATAAAACCGACTTCAAAAATGTAAATTCAACAAATAAAATAATAATAACTAAAAAATCAAATAAAATTCGCTAAAAGGTATAAAATAATTATTATTTTATTTAGTTACAACTAAACGGTGAAATTGTTACATAACTCGAAGGATCTTGCTTGGTACGTTTGGCTGGTAAGCTGGTTTATATAGTTTGTTTAGCACCGACTTCAAAAAGTGATTTAATGTAAATATTTTGTCGTTTAGTTGTAACTAAATTAGATAATTATTTTATATCTTTTAGCGAAATTAGAGAATTTTATTTTATTTTTTAGTTATTATTATTTTATTTGTTGCATTTAATTTTTTTGAAGTCGGTTTTATTTTTTTTCTAAAAATTATTATTATTTTTCTCTCTTTAGTGATGTTATTAATAGTGACTTAAGATAATATTTTTTATGCATCTCGTAAGAGAAAGCGTCGGGCAAATGAATCAGAAAATGATAAATTTTATTAAACCAATTATTTTACATTAATTAATGTATACATTGTATTTTTTTGCTTCGATTCCGGAGATTACTTCTCCACCATCGAGTGTCCTTATTCATCTTTAGTCTTTGTTTTTAATAAGAGGAAAAATCTAATTAGATAAAAAAACCTCTTTTCCGATAATTATTTCAATTCCATTATTCCCCAATCAAGTCGATTGGTCATTCAATCTCTCCATCTCATCCCAGAAAATGATAATAAAATTCAATTTATAATTAGAGGATTTCTCTCGATACGTTAGCGGGTTTTAAATGAACGTTTTAAGATTGTTTTTTTATAAAAGATTTTATGTATTATAATTTCGATTATATTTTCCAATTGGGGATTTCCGCTATTTTGTCATTTATCATATTATCAGAACTTGACCAAATTAATATGGGACCACCCCTAAGTTACCCGCTTTCAAATAAAAAAAGAATCATCGAAATCGGTCTAGGTGGCAAAAAGTTCTCGCTGAACATACATAAAATAAACAAATAAATAAATAGTTAGGTATCTTGACTATCTTGGAGCTATTCTGATCCAAACGCAGAAAGAATCATTAAAATCGGTTCATAAACAAAGAAGTTATCCGAGAACAAACATAACAAAAAAGATCCAATATCAATGAAATTTATATTTTTACCAATCGGAAACTAGACTGAACCCAGTGCAAAAAAATCATCAAAATCGGTTCACAAGTGGCGAAGATATTAGACACAAAAAAAAATTCAGTCGAATTGAGAACCTCCTTTTTTGAAGTCGGTTAAAAAAACAAAAAAAAAACACGCTTCTAAAAAGTACAAAATAATGTAATAAACTGTTGCTCGTTTGTTTGTTTATTAACAACTAATTATTAATAATGGAAAAAATAAATATTAATTGGCATTGTTTTGGATCATGTGACTGGTGTCATAGACATAGTAATTAAGAGTCAAACTACTAATCTCCCAGAGTACCCCCGCCATTTCATAGGACCGCTTTTGGCGCGTCCACTAAGCCAAAAAGTGTGGGACGCAGAAGCGTGTACTTTTAATTAATTTCGACAAAGTGCCGCATACTTTTTGACTTGTTTATTACATTATTTTGTACTTTTTAAGATGTAGTCCAAGCAAATTAAGTGAAAAAATAGCATAAACATGAAATAATTCCCGGTAAAGATTTTATTACTGGAATACCTTTATTGGTATTCCAATATTAGTACTTAAGTTTTCTCCCAAATCTGTGTCGTGGAAATTTTTCTACACGCCTCAAAATGAGAAAATTTCGAGTTTTTTCAGTTTTTCTTGAATAACACCAAAACGGCTTATCAAATCAAAAAGATATTCATTAGATAAATTAGAGCTCTTTAAATTGCGCGTAAAATGATAACAATTTCATTTATATAGATCAAGTAGAACTGATACTAGCGCTTGTCAAAAAACGCCTCCCGGGATCACTTTTGAATATCCTTAAAACTCATACTGTTTTTCAATTTTGACCATAAAGGAGAACGTTTTCGACTGAGATGACTCTATACATATTTAAACTAGATTAAATTTTCTACAATTTAAACAAAGTTTCATCTTAATTTGATAATAATAACCCGTGCCGCAATCAGGTTGAAATTTGCAATTTTTATTGCAAAAAAATTGCAGTTTTTCCTTCATAAAATGAAAACCACTCATTTTAGAAACTTAATTTCTATCTCATTCTATAGAAATTTTATTGGCTTGAAAGTTTATGAATTACTTTTTGATAAAACTCTTAGATTTATAGATATCCTACATTTTCAGGTCAGGATATGATCCGAATCCTCAAAATCATCATGGAACATGCTGGCTATCTATAAAGCTAAAGATTTTATAAAAAAGTGGTTAAAGTAAACGTTCAAGCAACAAAATTTCCTAGAGAATCAGGCAAAAATCACGTTTCTAGGATGAGTGGTTTTTATTTTATGAAGGAAAAACTGCATTTTTTGGCAAAAATTTCAGTTTTTCAAAACTTCAACCTCATTGCAGCACAAATTACCATTAACCAATTAAGATGAAACTTTTATGACATTGTAGAAAATTTAATATAGTTTAAAAATGTATAGAATCATCTCAGTCGAAAACGTTCTCCTTCATGGTCAAAATCGAAAAAAGTACGAGTTTTAGGGATATTCAAAAGTGAACACGGAGGCTATTTTTGACAGACTCTAGTACTGGTTCTAATTAACATAAATAAATAAAATTGTTATCATTTTACGCATAATTTTAAGAGCTTTAATTTATACAATGGATATTTTTTTGATTTGATAAGCGGTTTTAGAGTTATTCAAAAAAAACTGAAAAAACTCCGAAATTTTCTCATTTTGAGGCGCGTAAAAATTCCCACAACACAGATTTGGGGGGGGGGGGAATTTAGGGTAGTAATATTGGAGTATCAATCAAAGTATTCAAGCAATAAAATCTTTACCTGAGAATTATTTCCTGTTAAAATCTTAATTTTCCTGGAAGCGTGTTTTTTAGTTGTAGTTTTTACTTTATCCAATGCGAAGCATGGGAGAAAGTATTGGAATCGCTCTCGCGGCAAGCGCGACTTCAAAGGGTCCTCAGGTAAAGACTACGACACCCATAGACTCAATTAAGGTCACAAATTGAAGTATTCAATGAAATTGAATTTTAGCACGTGACGGTTTTGCCAAAAATTACCTGGAATCTCGTCGAGAGGCCAAAAAGTGCCATTTTTTTTGGAAATGCGTGCGGATGGATGTATGTATGTATGTGTGTGTGTTTTCGTTTTTTTCGTCCACGATTTTTCCACACCATTGCTCCGATTGAAATGAAATTGAAAACCTACCATTAGTTTAACAAAATGAAGCGCTCATTAGTTTTTGGTACATATCGGTCCACAAACATTAGTACTTTATTTCGGTACTTTTTTAGTTTTTTCTAAATATCTTGAAAATGACTTAACCAATTTTGATGAAATTTAATATCCTAATTAAGTACCTTGGGCACCACAAAAAAGGTTAAATAAAGTTTTTAGTAAAATTATATTTTAAAGTACTTTACTCAAGAACATATTAATATTTCAAATGAAATGAAAGTTTAGCAACAGTTTATTTTTAAATATAATTTATTTTAATTATTTTTATAGAGAAAATTTTGCGGAATTTAACAGAACAATGAAATGTTTTTATTTATATATAATAATATCAATTAAATTGAGTAAACAATTATTTTTATAGAGAAATGTTTGCGGAATTTAACAGAACAAAAGTCACATTGATACATACATACATACATACATACATACAGCTGAGGCTAATATAAAGCGTGCAAAAATAGTCAACGAAGCAACCTCATTCATCATTTGCTTGTGTTAGAGTTTGCTATTAACATGAACAGAATTTGAATACTAATGCTCCAGACTTGACAAGTAATACTTTTTTACTTTACCATACAGGGTATAGTCAAGTATTGTAATCGTGCATGAAAAAAGTGTTTTTTTTTTCCTTCTTTTGTTCGAAATATCTCAAAAACGGCTGAAACTATTTCGATTAAAAAAATTGAGCAAAAGCATGGCATTTCGCTCTACAAAAAAGCTCTTATAAGTGAACATCGCAAAAATTATATTTTTCGAGATAATAATTGTTTTGTCAAAATGTCTGTTAGTTAGTTAGTCTCTGCGTTACCAAATTTTTGTGGACGAGCTAGCTAAAAAATTAGTGTGAATATCAAAACCAAACTTCACACGTAGTTTTGGTCAACTGAGATTAAGAGCTGATTAGATTTTGGTGCAAATCGACCCAAAAATCAAGGGGGTGGAGGGGGGTTAAAAATTAAAAATCTAGGTCGTTTGAGCAAACTCAACCAAATTTTGTATACATAATCAGTGTGCCCCTAGTAGTCTAAAAATGCAAAAACTAACCCCCCCCCTCCTCAACCTACATGATTATAAATTATTTTATTAAATATTAATGTAAGTGAGGAGCCAGGTTGTAAGGTAAAGTCAAGTGGATGGCCACATCAGAACACGTCAGCTTATTTAATAGTTTATTTTATTTAACTTTAGTGCTATTGAAGCAGCTCTATCGAGATTTAAATTTGTGTCTCTTCTAATTTTTATTAATTTCTCGAAAAAATAAGCTGACGTGTTCTGATGTGGCCATCCACTTGACTTTACCATACAACCTGGCCTCTAAAATTATTTATAATCATGTAGGAGGGGTTAGTTTTTGAATTTTTATAGTTCTGGGGCCCCACTGATTATGTATACAAAATTTGGTTGAGTTTGCTCTAATAAGCTAGATTTTTAATTTTTAACCCTCCCCCTCCACCCCATTTAATTTTGGGTCGATATGCACCAAAATCTATTCAGCTCTTAATCTCAATGGACAAAAACTACGTGTGAAGTTTGGTTTTGATATTCACACTAGTTTTTGAGCCAACTCGTCCACAAAAATTTGGTAACGCAGAGACTAACTAACTAACTAACAGACATTTTGACAAAACAATTATTATCTCGAAAAATATAATTTTTGCGATGTTCACTTATTAGAGCTTTTTTGTAGAGCGAAACGCCATGGTCTCGCTCAATTTTTCATACCCTGTATGGTAAAGTAAAATTGTAAAATCATCTATTCAGTATAAGTGCATGGTCATCCCCCCCCCTTAGAAAAATTCGAGTCAATATTTTAATAACTATTTATGCTATGAGATTAATTTTATACTTAAAAAATCAAGAAAACTACAGATTGAAAAATGTAGATCTCAAAAAAAATCTTGAGCCTCAAAAACTGCTGCAACGATTTTTTTAAAATATAGATGTATTTATCAAGTTCAAGACAGGGGGGGGGGGGGGTGTAAATTAGGAGTGTCGCGATGACTTCAAATAAATGAAAATGTGAAAGTTGTGTGGTGACCACACCAAATGTTTTTAATTTTATCAACTTGGTTTTTCAATATTTTTTGCTCAAATGCTCAATTTTTAACAAGTTGAGCGGATGGTTGGGCGAGAGCAATTTGGGTTGGACGGTCGCCACACCTCTCGCTCAAATATGCCCCCACCCCCTCCGCTAGGAAAATTCCCTAACTACGCCAATGTATAAGTGGGTCGAAATTCGATTATACGATTCTACCAAATCAAACAGATAAACTAGCCAACTATATAGAATGGAAATTCGGTATTTATTTAGGGATTTGAGTGGAGATATTGAATGTACCTATATAGGTGTCTCCGAGGGGTGAACCGTGATCTGAAATCGTGTACACCTAATCCCATTTCCAAGTAGAAGACAATAGATTATCTAATGAATTCCAAAAACGGTGTACACCTAATTCCAATCGCGGTTCACCCCTGGTGTGTCTCTAACCTGTACGTTCATGTCCATGTCCAGCAGGTAATCTCTCTTGGCCTGTGTAAGGTTGTCACTGTGCAATCACTGACTCTGCACTGACAAACCTTCTGAGGAAAAAAAGAAATAAGGAGAAAGAGAAGGGGAAAAGAATCACACCTTGCTCATTCCCCCCACCCCGCCCCTCCGCCCCCTCTCAGTGAAGAACACATATACATATCAAGTGTGACGAACAAACAAGTGCTAGATGTCAAATTATGCATTGTATTAGATAAACAGGGGGTACTAAAAAATAAGCTGACTAAGTGCGAGATGGCCACACATACTGAGTGTTGCGCACCAGCTTGCTGACCAGTTGGCCCCCTAGAATCCGTAGTTTTTTACTTTACCATACAGGGTATGGTCAAGTATTGTAATCGTCATGAAATAAGCTGACGTGTTCGAATGTGGCCATTCACTTCACTTTACCATACAACCTGGCCCCTAAAATTATTTATAATCATGTAGGGGGAGGTTAGTTTTTGCATTTTTATACTTCTGGTTTCCCACTGATTATGTATACAAAACTCGGTTGAGTTTGCTCAAATGGCCTAGATTTTTAATTTTTAACCCCCCTTCACCCCCCTTAATTTTGGGTCGATATGCACCAAAACCTAATCAGCTCTTAATCTCAATGGACCAAAACTACGTGTGAAATTTGGTTTCGATATTCACACTAGTTTTTGAGCTAGCTCGTCCACAAAAATTTGGTAACGCACAGACTAACTAACTTACTAACTAACTAACTAACAGACTAACAGACATTTTGACAAAACAATTATTATCTCGAAAAATATAATTTTTTCGATGTTCACTTATTAGAGCTTTTTTGTAGAGCGAAATGCCATCCTTTTGCTCAATTTTTTTTAATCAAAATAGTTTCAGCCGTTTTTGAGATATTTCGAAAAAAAAAGAAGGAAAAAAAAACACTTTTTTCATGCACGATTACAATACTTGACCATACCCTGTATGGTAAAGTAAAAAGTGTTTTTTTTCCTTTTTTTTTCGAAATATCTCAAAAACGGCTGAAACTATTTTGATTAAAAAATTGAGTTAAACGATAGCATTTCGCTCTACAAAAAAGCTCTAATAGAACATTGAAAAAATTATATTTTTCGATAATATAATTGTTTTGTCAAAATGTCTGTTAGTTAGTCTGTCTAGTTGTCTGTTAGTCTGTGCGTTACCAAATTTTTGTGGACGAGCTAGCTCAAAAACTAGTGTGAATATCGAAACCAAATTTCACACGTAGTTTTGGTCCATTGAGATTAAGAGCTAATTAGATTTTGGTGCATATCGACCCAATAATATATACAGATATATAAAATTCGATATATATATATATCTGCTACTCTCGGCAAAACAAAAACTATTCTTTACTCTATAAATATAAAAAAATAAAATAAAAAAAATGATTAAATTTTCAGAGGTGTTGTCGAGGAAAAAAATTGAGGATGAAACAAAATTAAAGTAAATAGTAAATTAATTAAACTGACGTGTTCTGATGTGACCATCCACTTGACTTTACCATACAACCCGGCCCTTAAAATTGTTTATAATCGTGTAGGTGGCGGTTAGTTTTTGCATTTTTAGACTTCTGGGGTCCCACTGATTATGTATACAAAATTTGGTTGAGTTTGCTCAAACGACCTAGATTTTTAAATTTTAACTCCCTTTCGACCCCCCTTAATTTTGGACGATATTCACCAAAATCTAATCAGCTCTTAATCTCAATGGATCAAAACTACTTGTGAAATTTGGTTTCGATATTCACACTAGTTTTTGAGCTAGCTCGTCCACAAAAATTTGGTAACTCACAGACTAACAGACATTTTGACAAAACAATTATTATCTCGAAAAATATAATTTTTTCGATGTTCACTTATTAGGACTTTTTTGTAGACCGAAATGCCATTGTTTCGCTCAATTTTTTTAATAAAAAAGAAGGAAAAAAAACAGTTTTTTCATGCACGATTACAATACTTGACCATAGCCTGTATGGTAAAGTAAGAATAATTGGAGCCGTTTATTGAAACTCGTAGTAATGATTTAAAAATATTCAGGTATAGATATTGAGTCTGATTAGAAAACTTTGATAGATGACAAAGGGAGAAAATTTGAATTAAATAAAAATAATCTGACGTGTTTTGATGTGGGCATACACTTGACTTTACGATACAACCTGGCCCCTAAAATTATTTATAATCATGTAGGGGGGATTAGTTTTTGTATTTTTATAGTTCTGGGGCGTAAAAAATTTCATTGAGTTTGCTCAAAAGGCCTAGATTTTTAATTTTTAACCCCCCCCCCTTCACCCCCCTTAATTTTGGGTCAATATGCACCAAAATCTAATCAGCTCTTAATCTTAATGGACCAAAACTACGTGTGAAATTTGGTTTTGATATTCACACTAGTTTTTGAGCTAGCTCGTCCACAAAAATTTGGTAACGCACAGACTAACTAACTAACAAACATTTTGACAAAACAATTATTATCTCGAAAAATATAATTTTTTCGATGTTCACTTATTAGAGACTTTTTGCAGACCGGAATGGCATGGTTTCGATCAATTTTTTTAATGAAAAAGAAGGAAAAAAAAACAGTTTTTTCATGCACGATTACAATACTTGACCATACCCTGTATGGTAAAGTAATAATTGGAGCCGTTTATTGAAACTCTATCTACTTTTAATCATTTTGGCTTAACTATCACTATTCCTATTAATACTAAATTTAATTTAATTGGACGTCTACATGTTAAGGGAGGAGCTGGAGTCCCCCCCCCCCACACACCCCCGGGTTCTCAATATTTGGGGGAAATCCAATTTAAAGATCCCTCTCTACACCCTTACTTGACTTTACTTACCTCTTTAATTATATCCGACATTTTACAACAGAATAATTACATTAATTTTAATCATGAGATCATCGTAAATTGGAAACCATTTTAGATAAGAGACGATTTTCACTTTCACTTATGTATGTGAAAGTAATGGGTTCCACAGAAAAGTTCCTTTTAAATTTTAATTTTTAAGGGTTCTGTTTAAAAATTAAAACGAGACTATATTACTGTCACTACAATG
This sequence comes from Forficula auricularia, assembly GCA_024734495.1. NCBI lineage: Eukaryota > Metazoa > Arthropoda > Insecta > Dermaptera > Forficulidae > Forficula > Forficula auricularia. Next base: position 25,064 of record JALMQS010000692.1, on the reverse strand, counting down.
TCTGACTGTCTCAAAGAGGGTATTGTAGCACACATAAAAATTTATCTTATACTTGCTGATGACCGGGCCTTTGGCTTTTGACCTAGCCCCTGGCGGGGAGCGTTAGGTTTTATGGTTAAAATTTATATAGATAATTTTTATTTATATAAATTATATTATGCTTACCTGTCAAAATTGATTTGATCAAAAATTTAAATATATTTAAAAAATAATAATAGTTTTGAAAATAAATTGAAATTTCAAATAATTATAGAATAGGTATTAAAACAGTAAATGAATTAATTATATATTACGTGTCAAAATTGTTCCCCTAACCAAAAATAATATTGACAGTTGAAAGATTTCCAAAAAGCTATTATCGGCCATCTTGTTGGTTTGCTTTTACCCACCAGAGAGGCGCTGGCGTTGTTTTCTCAAAAAATATTTTTTACATGCCACAGGTGTGATATCTATAAAAACACTCGTGTATTTGAATGGAATGTTGTGTTAAAATTTCAAAGCAATCGGTGAAGAACTTTCGGAGATCCTTCAACGTATCACTTAAGCGTAACAGTACATTTTTATTTATCTACTCTTATTAAACGAGCAAAAATTGTTTATATATATTTGTATCATTGTTCTATTTTGAAAACGGCTCTAACGATTTTGATGAAACATATTCTATTAACAAGTTTTGAGGATGAGAAAGCGATCTGGCGACAAATTTAATCTTAATTGATCTTTTCTTAATTAATTATTGATAGATGAAAATCTCAATAAAAAATTTTGTTTACATTTTTTTCAATTATCTTTTATTTTTAATTGGTTTTTTAATTTTAAAACCCACTAATAGGTTATAGCAAATATTAATATATATATATTAAAATTAAACAATTTAATTGCTTATAAATTCGAGTATTAAATCCCACAAAGAGTTAATAATAAATATGATTATATATTAGAATTTTCCAATTTAATTGATTATTATAAAACTCGATAAATTGCTATTTAATTAAAAAAAAATAATTATACGGAATTTATTTATATACATACAATATACATAATCTCTGGGACACTAGAAAATTAGAAATGCAAAAACTGGGGGTGGTGGTGGGTGGTGCAGGGTTGGTGGAGTGGCGGGTTCGGGGTCCCGAGGTTTTTGAGAAATTTTGAAAAAAAAGAAGGAAAAAAAAACCCACTTTTTTCACGATTACAATACTTGACCATACTCTGTATGGTAAAGTAAAAGGTTCAATACCAATGAAAAACAAACGGGACCAATCGGAATGTATACTGAACCCAATGCAAAAAAAATCATCAAAATCGATTCACAATTGGAGAAGATATCAGATAACATAGACACAAAAAAAAATTCAGTCGAATTGATAACCTCCTCCTTTTTTGAAGTCGGTTAAAAATGCCTATAAATCGAAAACTATGAGACTTTTATTAAAATTTTTTTTGTTGTAATACAGGGGGTAAAGAAAATAAGCTGACATGTTCTGATGTGGCCATCCACTTGACTTTACCATACAACCTGGCCCCTCACTTACATTAATATTTAATAAAATTATTTATAATCATGTAGGGGTGGGGTTAGTTTTTGCATTTTTAGACTTCTGGGAACCCACTGATTATGTATACAAAATTTGATTGAGCTTGGAAAATGACCAAGATTTTCATTTTTTGACCACCACCCCACCCCACCCCCCATTTTGGGCGGTTAGTTTTTGCACTTTTAGACTTCTGGAGGGCCACTGATTATGTATACAAAATTTGGTTGAATTTGCTCAAACGACCTAGATTTTTAGTTTTTAACCCCCCCCCCCCCCCTCCACCCCCTTAATTTTAGGTCGATATGCACCACAATATAATCAGCTCTTAATCTCAATGGACCCAAACGACGTGTGAAATTTGGTTTCGAAACCTAACTAACTAACTAACTAACTAACTAACTAACTAACTAACTAACTAACTAACTAACTAACTAACTAACTAACTAACTAACTAACTAACTAACTAACCAACCAGCTAACTAACTAACTAACTAACTAACTAACTAACTATCTAACTAACTAACAGATATTTTGACAAAACAATTATTATCTCGAAAAATATAATTTTTTCGATGTTCACTTATTAGAGTTTTTTTGTAGAGCAAAATGCGATGGTTTCGCTCAATTTTTTTAATCGAAATAGTTTAGGCCGTTTTTGAGATATTTTGAAAAAAAAAGAAGGAAAAAACCCACTTTTTTTCATGCACGATTACAATACTTGACCATACCTTGTATGGTAAAGTAAAAGGTTAAATACCAATGAAAAACAAACGGGACCAATCGGAATGTATACTGAACAAATGCAAAAAAAATCATCAAAATCGGCTCACAATTGGCGAAGAAATCACGTACCATAGACACAAAAAAAAATTCAGTCGAATTGATAACCTATAAATCGAAAACTATAATAAATTTTTTTTCCAATACAGGTGGGTAAACAAAAAAATATAAACATAATAACTATTGTGTATAGGTAGGTATGTCAGGTATTTTCATATTATTTTGTCCAACGGGTGAGTTTTTTAACTCAAAAACAGTGCATTATGTGAAAAAAAAGTTTCAAATAAAAGTTTATTTATATGGAGAGGGAAACTAAACTAGGGTATTGTTTGTTTACCTAGAACAACCTTTCAAGGGTATTTCAAGGTCAAGTTCTGTTTTTTAAATAGAAACTTATATATTTGTTTACATATTCTGAATCTACGGAAAAAACTGAACAACTTTCATAAGAACTATTTATTTATCTGACATCAAATAAACAAAATATTAAATCAATTAGATCTAAAAAAATCCAATTAATAATTATTCTTAACAATTATTCAACTTAATTATTAAATAATAATGATCAAATATTTAATTATTAAATAAATAATTTAATAATAATCAATAATTTAATCATCAACTGTTCTGTGATATTTCAGAGTGTTATCGCAAAAGTTTCTGGATGAATTCGAGTTTCAATTTCGTTATTTTGGCATGTTTCATTCTCTTCGTACCCTTTACATTTCCTGATGTTTTTTTAGCAGATTTAAAACACGATAAAATGAAGCTCGTGAGGGTGTATCCCTGTCAGGAAAACGCTCGGCATTCATTTCAATGGCAGCCCCATAACACTTTTTCCACATTCACCACAAATCATGACCTTGAAATACCCTTGAAAGCTTGTTCTAGGTAAACAAACAAAGGCGCAGTTTAGTTTCCCCCTCTATATAAATAAACTTTTATTTGAAACTTTTTTTCATATAATCCACTGTTTTTGAGTTATAAGACTGTCTCAAGATAAAAAAACTCACCCGGTATATATACCCATAGCTACGGCCCCTGAACTCCGTAGTATCAATTTAATCGGAAACCCCGCACGTGACTGCAACTAAGAAGCCAGCCAACTAAATAGTTGTTAACTTTCTGATTAAGCAGAGTTTCGGGTTTCGTGTTTTGAACAGATTTGACTTGTTTATGAGAAATAGTTTTGACGTCAAAACCATTTATTATTAGCATTAGTTATTAATAGTTTTCGAAATGATAATAAATTGTCTACAATTAATCTTATTCAAGTTATAGAAAGTTATGACCAAGTTTGGGTTAATTTTAATTAGCACCTGGAGACACCGAGCAATGCACGGTTGCCAAATTAGAAAAAAATACAAATATATATATAGTACACGCTCCCTGGAACCCCTTGAAACCACACACCCCACCCCCGGATCCTCCACGACTGCACCCCACCCCGCACCAAGTTTTTGCATTTCTAGCTTTCTAGTGGTCAACAGATTATGTGTATATAGGTATATAAATAAATTCCGTATAATTATTTTTTTAATTAAATAACAATTTATCGAGTTTTATAATAAATTAAATAAATAATAAATAATAATTAGGGGGCCGGCAGCGCGGTCGGTTAGACCACCATTTTTCCTCATCCAATTAGGAGAACATCAACCTAGACTTCATCAGTTCGATCCCAGCAAGAAGGAAAGTGAATTTATTTATTAAAAAAAAAAATCTGCCCCTTTGCTCCAGAAACTGAGAATCTCTGGTTCTACAAAACAACAAAAATTTCGTAACAAGCAACCATGAATCGTGCGAGGCAAAACAAGATTACCCCAGGTGGTAACCAATCCACCCACTCTCGAGTGGCAACCGGACATTCGGATTCTGGGCCACCTAGACCAACACGAAATCAAGGAAGAAACAATAGAAGAATAACGCCAAAAATCCATACATATCTTGGCACCTTTAGCATCAACACACTCATCCGGCCAGGAGAATTACTTAGCCTGACCATGGAACTCGATAACACCTTCCGGAAAAAGATAGAGGCGTGGAAGGTCCATTCAGAAAAAGAGAAATCAAGCTTTGCGTGATCCCAAGGGTCCAAAAGCAACAAAAAAAAAATAAAAAAATAATCGTATAGGATCTGAAATAAAAACATAAAATTCATAATTTTTATAAAAAAAAAAAAATAAAAACCGACTTCAAAATTATATAAACAAAACAAATAAACAGGTTCATAAACAAATAAGTTATGGGTGAACATACATAACAAAAAAGGTCCAATACCAATGAAATTTAGTTTTTTTACCGATCGGAAACTATACTGAACACAATGCAAAAAAAATCATCAAAGTCGATTCACAATTGGCAAAGAAATCAAGTAACATAGACACAAAAAAATTCAGTCGAATTGAGAACCTCCTCCTTTTTTGAAGTCGGTTAAAAATTAAATAAGATTTGTTTCCAAGTTATAATATAAAAAAAACAACCACTTTATTTGTAAACACACCTGTTTTGTTATGATTTAGACACCTGGTAATTAAAAACAAACAAAAAATTCATAATTTTAATATATATATATAACAATATTTGCTATAACCTATTAGTGGGTTTTAAAATTAAAAAACCAATTAAAAATAAAAGATAACAGAAAAAATGTAAACAAACTTTTTTATTGAGATTTTCATCTATCAATAATTACTTTAATTAAGAAAAGATCAATTAAGATTAAAACAGTCGAGGTCCAGACCTAGCCAGATCGATTTCTCATCCCCAATACTTGTTAATAGAATCAAAAAATTTGTTTTCAAAATAGAACTAAGATACAAACAAATATATATATATAAAGAATTTTTGCTCGTTTAATAAGAGTAGATAATGATAATAAAGCAACTTAAAGTAATTGACTTGAGCTTGTATTCTATACTTCATGAAAAACAGACATTGTTGCGACAATAGAATTTTCCGTTTTACGTTTGTATAAAATTCTAAGGACCAGTTGTATCACAAAGAGAAACAAAGAAGTTGACCTCTGCTTGATGTAAATAAACATACACACATATATATCGAAATTATATATCTGTATATATTTATATATTATTTAACAAATCTGCTACTCTCGGCAAAACAAAAACTTTTCAATTAGACCAGTTGTATGTAGGTTGGTAAACTCTTTTTAAACGTTGACAAAGGGTAAAACCTTATAATTCACCTTGTGCGGCGGGATGGCCAATCAGATGACAGGCACTTTCATCTGATTGGCCATCCCATCAGGCACAAGGTGAATTATAAGGTTTTACCCTTTGTCAACGTTTAAAAAGAATTTACCAACCTACATACAACTGACCCTAAAAACAACCAAAATCTTATCTCTGTTAATGTTGTTTATGCTCTGAGTGTCCACCAGAGTGTGCTGCTGCTGCTGTTATTTTCTCTAGAAGCTGCGAATTAACAGACACCTCTTAACATTTGCTTAAAGGTGATCATTATTTATTAACATAGTGTTAATTAGAGTGAATGAAAACAGGTGGGAAGCCAGCCAGGGCCTCCAAACACATTAGCCACAGGCAACCACTAATTTATAAATGCTTAATCATTTGGATTTCAGGAAACCGTCCCTTTTATTAGTTAGCCCTGGAAAAAACCCTATTAATTTCCGTTTAGTAGTTATACCATTGTAGATTGTAAACTAAACAAGATACAAACTTGAAAGTTACCAATAGATTATATAAGTATACCTAACCAGCTGCTTCGGCGGTCATCTTGTCCCCTGGAGTCCCTAGTGGGTTAAAAAAAGAATTTAAATTTCCTAATGGGGGAGGGGGTCAGATAGGCTAGGTGAGAGCGTGCCAGCCTGCTAACAAGGGGACCCGGGTTCGAATCCGACTCGAGGCATCCAGCTAAAATCTGACCCCGGGGGCAGAGACAAATTTAGAAAAAATATAATTAGTATCGTAAATTGGCTTATGGCTAGAAAGGCCGAAAAGCCAAAAAAAAATCCTAATTTTAATAAATTTTATTTGTCATGAACTATTAGTGGATATTAAAATTATAATTTAAATTTCCTAATTTTTTTTAAATTTTATTTATCATGAACTAGTGGGTTAAAAAATAATATAAATTTTATAATTTTAATTAATTTTATTTGTCAGGAACAATTAGTGGGTTTACAAAAAATAATTTAAATAAATTTTATTTGTCATGAACTATTAGTCGGTTTTAAAATAATAATTTAAATTTCCTAATTTTAATAAAAAATTTTTTATAATGAATTATTAGTTTTTTTTTTAAATAATTTAAATTTCCTAATTTTAATAAATTTTATTTGTCTTGAACTAGTAGTGGATTTTAAAAAATAATTTAAAGTTCTTAATTTTAATAATTTTTTTTCTGTAACGAACTATTAGTTAGTTTTTTTTTAAATAATTTAAATTTCCTAATTTTAATAAATTTTATTTTTCTTGAAATAGTAGTGGATTTTAAAAAATAATTTAAAGTTCCTATTTTTAATATTTTTTTTTTTTGTAACGAACAATTAGTTTTTTTTTAAATAATTTAAATTTCCTAATTTTAATAAATTTTATTTGTCATGAACTAAGTAGTAGTGGATTTTAAAATTATAATTTAAATTTTAATAAATTTTATTTCCATGAACTAGTGGGTTAAAAAATAATAGTTTAGTTTCCCCCTTGATATAAATAAACTTTTATTTGATACTTTTTTCATATAATGCACTTTTTTTGAGTTATAAGACTGTCTCAAGATAAGAAAAAAAACTCCCCCGGTATATTTTAGGTATGTTTGATGTATTTAAATGGAAATATAAGATGAAAGAATTGAAAATAGTCGAGTGTGTTTTTGGTCAACGGCAAACGCAATGTGTGTGTGTGTGTGTGTGTGTGTGTGTGATTTACTTATTGCCGTCGTTTTGTCTTTGTTTGCGTTTGCAGTTACGTCAACCAGCTTGCTGGTTTTGTTTGCTTTACGAACAGGTATCGGAGAGAGAGAGAGAAATCGTCATCCACACTCCCTCAATATTCTATTCCAAAAAAAAACCAGAGAATATTAAAAACAAATATATTTAAAATAAATAATTTTTATTCAAAAAAAAACTGACTTCAAAAAAATTAAATGCAATAACAAAAATAATAAGAACTCAAAAATAAAATAAAATACACTAAAAGGTATAAAATAATTATCTAATCTACTTTTATTAAATGAACAAAAATTGTTTGTATATTTGTTTGTAATTTGCTCTAATATAACAGCTACATTTGCAGATGATACCGCAATTCTAGCAACCGGACACAACAACTACGAATCTACACAAAAATTGAACACATCACTTTCCAAAATCCAAGAATGGACTGTCAAATGGAGAATAAAACTCAACGAAACAAAATCGGTTCATGTTGACTTTACAAATAAAAAAGTCACGCACATACCTGTGTATATCAACAACAACATCATCCCATACTCCAATCAGGCCAAATATCTTGGAATGACGCTAGACACGCGTCTCCGATGGAAGGTGCATGTCAAGAAAAAAAGGGAGGAGCTTAATATCAACTTTAAAAAGATCTACTGGATAATTGGAAGAAATTCTTCAATGTCAATTGAAAATAAGCTCCTTTTATATAAGCAAGTACTCAAACCAGTGTGGACATACGGCATCCAGCTGTGGGGATGTACAGCACAGTCAAATAGAAACATTATACAAAGATTTCAAAATAATGTACTAAGGTGCATTGTAAATGCTCCTTGGTACATTCGAAACGCGGACCTCCATCGTGATCTTGGCGTGGAAACCGTCAGTGAAACCATTAAGAAGCTATCAGCAGCCCACCAGACGAGGCTGCAAGGGCATGTGAACGAGGAAGCCTTGCAACTACTCAACGTTGACACACAGACTCGCCGGCTGAAGCGTATCAAGCCTCATGAACTTTGTTAAAAACATTTTAATAAAAAATAGAGATAAAGACAATTATATATAAGAAATATATGATTGCTTGTTGTTTTGTGTTTTGTTTTAAGTTAAATCTATAGCAAAATTACTTATTAGCTGCGGCTAGCAGCTAGATTGTAATATTACTATTAATAAAAAAAAAAAATATTTGTTTGTATCTTAGTTCTATTTTGAAAACGGCTCTACCGATTTTTTGATCAAACCAACTCTATTAACAAGTTTTGAGGATGAGAAAACGATCTGGCTAGGTCTGGACCTCGACAAATTTCATCTTAATTGATCTTTTCTTAATTAAAGTAATTATTTTTAGATGAAAATCTCAATAAAAATGTTTGTTTACATTTTTTTTCAATTATTTTTTATTTATTAATTGGTTTTTAATTTTAAACCCCACTAATAGGTTATAGCAAATATTAATATATATATATATATATATATATATATATATATATATATATATATATATATATATATATATATATTAAAATTAAACAGAGGAGGGATGGGAGGAGGAGATCCAATCGACTTGATTGGGGAATAATGGAATTGAAATAATTATCGGAAAAGAGTTTTTTTTATCTAATTAGATTTTTCCTCTTATTAAAAACAAGGACTAACGATCAATAAGGACACTCGATGGTGGAGAAGCAATCTCCGGAATCGAAGCTAAAATACAAGGTATACATTAATTAATGTAAAATAATTGGTTTAATAAAATTTATAAAAAAAAAAAAAAAATTAAACAATTTAATTGATTATACATTCTAGTATTAAATCCCACAAAGAGTTAATAAGAAATAAGATTATATATTAGAATTTGCCAATTTAATTGATTATTATATAACTCGATAAATGGTTATTTAATTAAAAAAAAAATTATGCGTAATTTATTTATAATATACTTATATTTACATAATCTGTGGGCCACTAGAAAATTAGAAATGCAAAAACTGGGGGTGGGGGTGGGTGGTGCAGGAGGTGGGGTGCAGGGTTGGTGGAGTGGAGGGTTCGGGGTCCAGAGGGCATAGCGGGGGTGCGGTTTGCGGGGGCGGTACGGGGCTGGTGGTCCAGGGGGCGTGGCGGGGGTAGGGTGTGCGGGTGCGGTGGGGGGCCAAGGGCGTAGCTGGGTTGGTATGGGGGTGAGGTCCAGGGGGTGGGATGCCGGGGTGGTTTTTATCAGAATTTTAAATTAAAAATAATATTAATATATAACTTTTAACTGAAGCAAAAAGTTGCTGAGCATCGATCGGTGGCTCCAGGTACTTTATTTAGTTACAATTAAACGATGAAATTGTTACACGAAATCACTTTTTGAAGTCGGTTTCAAAAATATTTTACATTTTATGAATCGTACTCTACCATATGAATCCTACTTAGTACGTTTGGCGGGTAATGAAGACAACATCTCGTAAGCTGGCTTATATAGTTTGCTTGGCACCGACTTCAAAAAGTGATTTCATGTAACAATTTCATCGTTTAGTTGTAACTAAATACGATAATTATTTTACAGCTTTTAGTGTATTTTATTTGTTTCATTTAATTTTTTTGAAGTCGGTTTTATTTTTTTTTTCTAAAAATTATTTTTATTTTTCTCTTTTTAGTGATGTTATTAATAGTGACTTAAGATAATACCTTGCATGCATCTCGTAAGAGAAAGATTCGGGCGAATGTACCCTTGAATGTTAATAGAAAGATGATAAGGGTCCCCATCATCATCATCAGTTTTCCAATTTTTTTAGAAAATAAATATTTGAATTTCAAAGGGATTATACTTATTTCTAGTAGAGTAATTGATAAATATATAGGAAATTATAATTTCGTCAAAGAAACTCGAAAAAGCTTTTTATACCCTTGAATTTTAAGTGAAATATGATAAACCTCGCACCCACCACTTCACCACTTCAAATAAAGCCAATTCAACCACTTTATTTTTAAACACACCTGTAATGTTATGATTTAGACACCTGTTGATTAAAAACAAACAAATTTTTTTTTAGAAATTTATTGAACCAATCATTTTACATGAATTAATGTATACATTGTGTTTGAGCTTCGACTTCGGAGATTACTTCTCCACCACCGAGTGTCCTCGATCATCTTTTAGTCCTTGTTTTTAATAAAAGGAAAAAACTAATTAAATAAAAAAACGTCTTTTCCAATAATTATTCCTAATCCCCCGTTCCCCATTCTCCAAACAAAAAATTCCTAATTTTAATATAATATAATAATATTTGTTATAATCTATTAGTGGGTTTTAAAATTAAAAAACCAATTAATAAATAAAAGTTAATTTAAAAAAATGTAAACAAATTTTTTTATTGCGATTTTCATCTTTTATTTATTAATTGGTTTTTCAATTTTAAAACCCACTAATAGGTTATACCAAATATTATTATATATTAGAATTTGCCAATTTAATTGATTAAAATTCCTCTTATTAAATAACACGGACTAAAAATATTATCGCAAGCTAGAAGATCAAGTACAGTTGATGGTGGGGGAAGTAATCTCCGAAATCGAAGCCTCAAATACAATGTATACATTATTTCATGTAAAAAATTGCTTCAATAAAATTATTATTTATTTAATTGATTAAAAAATTCGATATATAGTTATTTAATTATAAATAATAATTATATGGAATTTATTTATACACCTATATATGCATAATCTGTGGACCACTAGAAAGCTAGAAATGCAAAACTGGGTGCGGGGTAAAGGAGGTGGGGGTGCAGTTGTGGGGATCCGGGGGTGGGGTGAAGTGTGTGGTTTTGGTGGGATGGGACGGAGTGGAGGTGCAGTGGTGGGGGCGAGGTGCGTGGTTTCGGGGGGGAGGGGTCCAGAGGGCGTGTACTATATATTTGTATTTTTTTTACTTTGATTACCGTGCATCGCTCGGAGGCTCCAGGTACTATATACCGGGTGAGTTTTTTATCTTGAGACAGTCTTATAACTCAAAAACAGTCCATTATATGATAACGAGTTTCAAATAAAAGTTTATTTATATTAGGGGGGAAACTAAACTACGCTATTGTTTGTTGACCTAGAACAAGCTTTTAAGGGTATTTTGATGTCAACTTGTTTTTTTTAAATAGAAACCTATAGAGTATGTTTCTGTACATATTCTGAATCTACAAAAAAAAACTGAACAACTTTTATTAAAATTATTTTTTTATACGACATGAAATAAAAAAATTAGATCTGTGTCGTAGGACACCGGATAGGAACGAAGTTCCTTATTATAAAAATATTAATTTTAAGTTCTATTCTAGGTATAAAGAAAAATAATTATTCGGGTATACATTTTTTATTATGATTTTTTTATCGATAAAAAGCAAAGAAACTACTTTATAAAATTATCTTAACACCTTTATTTTATTTACAATGATTTATAAAAATATATAATATATAATAATAATAATATACAAAAAGAAACAGGTATTTATATGAATAATAATAATTAAGCATAATTATGTTCTATCATAGAAACTATAGCTTTATGGTAACTAAAATAAGTTTTCATTATCTTTTCTATGCTTCCGAAGAATTTGTTGACGCTGTGCATTATTTAATCTCCGTATATTTTCAGTACTAAAATTAATTACAGTTATTAATGGCAATAATAATTTTATTAAAAATGTATATAATTTTCATACCATACCTTGGATCTTTTGTATTTTTTCTTTTATTCTTTGTCGATACTCTTGTTGATATAGCCTACTTGTTTTGTTTTTTTTATATTTTTCTCCGATACTGAAATTGATTATAAAATCATTAATTTCTCGTCTGATGTCTACTAACTTTACAGTCGTATTTAAAATTACACTGCAAAATATTATAATATATATAATATATATAAATTATATACCGTACCTTGTTTTTTTTTCCCCCGCTCCCGATACCTTTTTTGGTACTCGGCTTTTTTTTCGTATTTCTTTCCTTCAAAGAAAATAAAATAAAAAAATGTTAAAATTAAATCCATGAGTGCTAATCGAGGGAGGGGATGGAGAGGTGGGTACTGAACAAACTTGTATGGAAATATTTTTGAATTTGAGAAAAAACAGTATATGAATTTATACAATGTTTTACTCAGTATATTATATAAATATCTAACTAATAGATACTCTAATAATAAATAAATAAATAATCTTAGATATTTTAATAATAATTCATCAAATCCTCGTTGGAAATCAAATTCCAAGGAATTTTTTCTTCTTCTTTAATTTTTATTTCCTTAAATAGAATAAATAAATAATAAAATTCAATTAATTAAATAAATAAATAAATTATAGGAATTAGTTATGAAATCAATTAGGGATTCACGGGGATTTTACACATACACCCACGATTAATATATAACGCTTACCTTTAGTAGATTTTTTTTAATTGATTATTTTCTTCTATTAGCTGGAAATATAATAAATAAATTAGTAGAATTATTGCAATATTCTTTTATTTATTTTCATTTCATTTTCATTTATTTATTAATTAAGTAAGCACACCTTTGTTATTTGTTGCTGAATAACGAAATGTTCTGAATGTTCTGTCTCTGAATTCGATGCCATTTTATTGAATTCTATTATTCTGTCTATTAAATTAATAAAATTTTTAAAGAGGATTATTTCGATAAATAGAAGCAGAGAGGTAGAGGAGGGTAATGAAATACTAACCTGTTGAATCGAAGGATTCAACATCGAACAGCATCGATTCCCGACCACAGCACAAGCCAGAGGCCCCGCCTCCAGAGTGGCTGAGTGGATGCGCGCGCATGAGCATTGGCTCGCTTGTTTTTATTTAACGTTACGGACATTTTTCACCGACTAGGGTACCACTCCGAGGCGTCCCATAAGGAACTTCGTTCCAAAATGTTAAATCAATTAGATCTCAAAAGAAATCTTAATAATTATTTTTAACAATTATTCAACTTAATTATCAAATAATAATCATCAAATATTTAATTATTAAATAAATAATCAGTAGAGATTGTGGTGTTGGTGCAAGGTGAAACATCTTTAATAAAGATAAGAGTAAATAAATATTTTATTTAATATGGATTTACTATGAGTTAAGGATACTGGGTCACTTATTTCACATTAAAATTAAAAAATTAAAAGATATAAAATTTTTTTTTCTTTTTCAATATATATATTTCGGGCTATCGACCCATCTTCAGGAAATACAGAAAGTAACTAAATAAACTTATTGAATGACAGGCTATATATATGTTTATTGAACAGACAGGATTTATCAAATTATTTTGAAAGGACACTTTCTCTTAAGCTGTTGTTCAGAAAGAATATCGGGTTGACCTTTATTTACATAGGATTGTTTGGGTAAAAGGCAAGTTTGTGAGGTCATTGACTTATGTCTCTGGGTTGGAAATGATTTCTTCATTTGGATATTAAAAAATCAACTATTATATTTGGTTTTACATCTAGTTGATTGTTCATAACATTTTCATCGTTTGACAAGGCATATTTTATTTCCATGGATTCAAGAAGGTCCAATCTTAATCCTTTTCTTTCGAAATGAATAGGGGAGGGGTTAGAAGGTGAAGGTACATGATCTAAGGCATATAGATGATTAGCAAATGCGGAAGTGGAATCTGGATTTATGGGCTGGTTTCTTATTAATTGTCTGTGGGAAGCTAAATGTTCTTTATGCCGTTTTATAAAAGATCGTCCAGTTTGGCCAATATAAATTGCCTCGCAATCGTTGCAATTTAATTTGTATACACCAGATCTATTTATTTTATCAATTTTGTCGAGTTTATTATTTATTAATTGGGAGGATAAATTATTTATATTATAAAGGGCTGGAGTGATACCATGCTTCTGGAGAATATTTGCTATTGGATAGGTTATATGTTTAGAAATAAAGGGAATTCTTTTATAGATTTTTTCAGATTCGATTGTGAGGGAATGTAATTGCGAAAGCGTGTGTTTTTTATTAATTTTGATTGAAATTTTGTCTCTCTGTTCAATAAACATATATATAGCCTGTCATTCAATAAGTTTATTTAGTTACTTTCTGTATTTCCTGAAGATGGGTCGATAGCCCGAAATATATATATTGAAAAAGAAAAAAAATTTTATATCTTTTAATTTTTTAATTTTAATGTGAAATAAGTGACCCAGTATCCTTAACTCATAGTAAATCCATATTAAATAAAATATTTATTTACTCTTATCTTTATTAAATAAATAATTAATAATTTTTCGACACTATTCTGAGAGAAAGTCTAATCACAAGTCTTCTGGATGAATTCCACTTTCAATTTCGTTATTTTGTCCTTTTTAAGTTTCTTCATAGCCTTTACATTTCTTGTTTTTGTAACAAATTTACAACACGATAAAATGAAGCTTGTGAGGGTGTATTCCTATCAGGAAAACCCTCGTCATCCAATTTCTATGGCAACCCCATATCACTTCTTCCACATTCACCGAATAAATTAAGATCATTTCAATTCTGTCTTCAAAAAATACTATATTTTATACTATCTACTGGATTAACACGAGAAATGAACTTTTTTTAAGCTCAAGACTTTTAAATAGATCTATTAAGTAGAAAATAATCTTTTAATCTTCTGTTTATAATGAAGTTTTTTTTTTTTTTTTTTTTTTGGCTTTTCGGCCATGGTAGCCATAAGCCATTTACGATACTATTTATTTTTAAATTTGTCTCTACCTCGGGGGTCAGATTTTAGCCGGATGCCTCGAGCCGGATTCGAACTCGGGTCCTCTTGGTTAGCTGGCTGACATGCTACCGCCTAGCCTACCCGACCCCCATAATGAAGTTTTAATATCATTATAAACACTTATTTTCATTGTTGTGAATTTTCGATTTAATAATTAATTATTTGATCATTATTATTTGATAATTAAGTTGAATGATTGTTAAAAATAATTATTAAGATTTTTTTTTGAGATCTAATTGATTTAATATTTTTTCTTTTAATTGATGTCGTATAAAAAATAGTTCTAATAAAAGTTGTTCAGTTTTTTTGTGTAGATTCAGAATATGTACAGAAACATAGAGGTTTCCATTTAAAAAACAGAAGTTGACCTCGAAATACCCTTGAAAGCTTGTTCTATGTCGACAAACAATTGCGTAGTTTAGTTTCCCCCTGATATAAATAAACTTTTATTTGAAACTTTTTTAATATAATGCACTGTTTTTGAGTTATAAGACTGTCTCAAGATAAAAAACTCACCCGGTATATAAATAAACGATTTTTGCTCGTTTAATAAGAGTAGAATATATTTTCTGATATTTATTATAATAAATTTAAGACTATAATATTTATAATGTGTTTTAAATATTCCAAGACATTCAAATAATCTTATGGCTAACATTAGAACAATTTCTTAAAATACATAGTTAGTAATGTAAAAATTGCTAATTGGACTTACCTTGTGTTAAATATCCAACATTTCGATGTGTGTGAGCAATGAGTAGGATAAGTGGGTGGGTGGGGATGGAGCAGGAGAGTATTTATCTAGGGTGGTCTCAAAAGTGCTAATCGCTCTCAATTAGCACTCGACTCGAGATGTTAATCACGGAGGATGCGCTCTTGTTTCGAAACACTTGGCCGTTTCGATTAGAGTCTCATCTTCAAAACTCACACATATACAACAGTTCAATAAATATTTAAAATTATTTGGAAACAATTTATTTAAAACTAGCTGAGGTCCGGGTCTTCGTTCTAGCTACACCTAATATGAGAGGAAATATAATGTTACAGGAAAAACATTATTATATTTATTATGTTGCTTTTATTCAAGAGCACCTATTATTTCTTTGAGTTTAAAGATTTTTTAATATATTAAATATAATGAGAATTTTATGCAATGTTTTTCGCAATAAAAGTACATTTTTGACATTTGGTGACTATAGCTTACTTTATAATTTTATTTCTTTCCTCATATCTCCGCCAATTGTGAACCGATTTTGAAAAAAAAAATTGCATTGGGTTCAGTCTAGCTTCCGATTGGTCCCCTTTTTACTTTATCCAATGCGAAGCATTGGAGAAAGTATTGTAATGGGTATATAAATTCTTGAAATTTTAGTAGACAAATTAATTTTAAAATATATATATATACATATATTATATATATTTAATTTATAATATAAGTTTTAATGGGATAATGAGATTAATTCTTAATTTATTACTGCGCGGCTCATTTGGAATTTTAGTAGATAAATTAATTTTGAAATGATTATAATAGCCATATCTCGAGACGTTGCCCACCAGGGCCACCAGCTCGGAGCACGCCTGCTACTGCTATATTATCTTAATATAATAATGAAATAGGTTTCCAACCGATCGGGAACTTCAAGAGAAATGGTTGCATGCTCTAATAAAGTATTTATAAAGCATTTACTGATATTTTTAATCTTTCTTTGATCAATATTCATTATTCGAAAAAATATTTTTTTCAAAACATATAATTACGGACAGCTAATAATCACATCTCGAGACGCTGCCCGCCAGGGTCATCAACCCAGAGGGCCGAGCGGTGCCGGGCGTGCCGTAGGCACGCCACTACTGCTCGTAGAGATATATTGATAGATGGCCTTTTTCGTCCATTATTATTACCACTACAAAAGCTAACTTTCTTACTAAAATCAATTTTTCCCTTCTTTTTTTACATAAAAGGAACACAAATTTGATATTTAAAACTTTAGGACAAAAATTGTGTTGACCGGTGTTATGTATGTAAAATTTGGTTGAATTTGGTTCATGGCCATAGATTTTTAAATTGATTTAATATTTACTTTATCCAATGCAAAGCATGGGTAAAGTATTGTAATCGTTCTCGGGGCAAGCGCGACTTCAAAGGGTCCTCTCAGGTAAAGACTACGGAACCCATGGACTCAATTAAGGTCACAGATTGATGTATTCAATGAGACTGAATTTTAGCACGTGACGGTTTTGCCAAAAATTACATGGAATCTTGTCGAGAGGCCAAAAAGTGCCATTTTTTTTGGAAGTGCGTGCGGATGGATGGATGGATGGATGTATGTTATCGTTTTTTTCGTCCACGATTTTTTCCACACCGTTGTACTGATTGAATTGAAATTGAAAACCTACTATTAGTTTAACAAAATGAAGCGCTGATTAGTTTTTGGTACATATCGGTTAACAAACATTAGTACTTTATTTCAGTACTTTTTTAGTTTTTTCTAAATATCTTGAAAATGACTTAACCAATTTTCAAGCTTGAGTTGTTTGCCATAAATGAATTTAGTCTTTTTGATCTTAAGTCGATTCTTCCACGTTTTCAGTAGAGGTTGCCATTAATAGTCAAAACATCAAAAATGGAATGCAATAAGGTTATTCCTATAGTATTAGATGAGAATCGATCGTTATTTTTGATTTTAAGTCGATTCCTCCATGTCTTCAGCACTGGTTACCAATAATAATCGAAACGTCAAAAACCTAATGTAGAATTGTTATTCCTCAAGTATTAGATGAGAATCGATGGCTATTTTTGATTTTAAGTCGATTCCTCCATGTCTTCAGCAATGATTACAATAATAACCGAAATGTCAAAAATCCAATGTAGAATGGTTATTCCTCGACTATTAAATCAGAATTATTTTTAATTAATGTCAATATGAACTACAAATTGCAAGTGATATCTGATTAATAATAAAGGAACAAACATATTAATATTTCAAATGAATTTGGATAAAGTTTAGCAACGATCCGTTGCAGTTTATTTTTCATTGGTATTACACCTTTTTTGTTAGGTTTGTTCAGGCCTAACTTCTTTGTTTATGAACCGATTTCGATGATTCTTTTTTTATTGGAAAGGGGATAACTTAGGGATGGTGCCATATTAATTTGGTCAAGTTCTAATGATATGAACGACGACGAAATAACGTAAATCTCCAATTCTTATGAGTAAATAATCAAAATTATAATAAATAAAATCTTTTATAAAAAAATATATATTAAGTCACTATTAATAACATCACTAAAAAGAGAAAAATAAAAATAATTTTTAAGAAAAAAATAAAACCGACTTCAAAAAAATTAAATGCAACAAATAAAATACACTAAAAGGTATAAAATAATTATTATCTTATTTGGTTACAACTAAATGACCAAATATTAACATAAAATTACTTTTTGAAGTCGGTGCCAAACATATACATTTTATGAATCGCACTCGACTTAGTACATTTGGCGGGTACGCTCGTGTTGTGATATGCCTTTTCAACATGTTACATAAGTCTACGCGGAAGCAGTAGGCTTATGTAATTGCTGAGATTGCAAAGCTTGACCTGATTATAATTATACTTAAGCGAGGATTCTCTGATAATCAGGGTGGCTGATGACTTATGACCGAGATCCCTTCCACACCGTGCCTCTATACTGAATAAACCTTGTATTAAATAATACATCTTGTTATAATCATTTACTACACCCCTCACTCCTAGTATATTATAACAATTGGCGCCCGAACAGCGCATATAGGTATAGTTTGTTTGGCACCGACTTCAAAAAGTAATTTCATGTTAATATTTTGTCGTTTAGTTGTAACTAAATAAGATAATAATTATTTTATACCTTTTAGTGTATTTTATTTGTTGCATTTAATTTTTTTGAAATCGGTTTTATTTTTGTCTTAAAAATTATTAGCTGCATATTTTGGCATAAAATCCTATCTCTACTTATGATCCGCCACTGGTGGTAAGTTATAATCATGTGGTATGAACAAAACACGGCTGAATATTCGAATAATCTAATGCGTGTGTGTATGTGTGTGTGTGGATGATGTCACTCGGCATGGAGGAAGGCGGGGTGGAGGGCCCTGAGGACAGGAAGTGAGTTGGTGCCCGAAACGTGCTCGCCATCCCTGATGATCAAGATCGAGGACAGAAAGAGAAACAGCCAACCAACCACCCAGTCGGATGGATCGGTGAATCACCGCAGGAGGTTCTCGTCAGCTTAACCACAATTACTTAACCTTTATAGGAAGAAATAGAAACGCTTAACAGCTACTACTAAACTCTGATCGGAATATCAAAACGTTCCAATGACATTTTCCTTATTGAAATTATATATGACTAGTCAAAAATAAGCTGGACAAGTGCGAGTGTGGGGTTCGCAAAAAGTTGCTTACGGAATTGATATGAATTATAATTTCTAATCTACGAGCCCCGTCCCATCTCAATTGGCCCACCAATATTTTTTCTTTTTAAATAAAATTATGCTAATTCACGGTAAATTTAATTTAAATATTTATTTTTATTATCATTTGGAACAACATTTTAAACAATTTAAAACATTTTATTGTAACATTTAACTTAAAATTATTTTTTAATTGTTAAAAACAAGGAAAACATACAAAATCAACCTTTACCACTGTGTGACGTCGCCTTTATTTTTAATTACGGCTTGAATTCTTTTGGGCAACGTACTTATTAAGTTTTGACACTCATCTTGAGTGAAAGTATCCCAAATATTTTGAAGTTTGTATTTTAATTCGACTACGTTTATAGCTGGTTGTATTCGTAATAGCTTTTTCATTGTGTGCCAAAGAGTTTCTATTGGTGACAAGTCGGGACTGTTTGCCACCCACTCCAAAAGTGAAACATTATGATCAGAAAGCCATTTTAAAGATTTTCCCGTCTTGATGGAACTCAAAATTATTATTATTCTGCAATGCATCTGCCATTGTTGGAAGTAACGATTTTTTTAAAATCTCTAAATATTTATTGGTGTTTACAATTCCATCAATGAAGTGAAGTTTTCCAACACCTCTAGCAGACATTGAACCCCATACCATAACTGAAGCAGGAAATTTTACTTTCTTTTTTAAACAATCTAAATTGAAAGCTTCATTTTTCTGACAAATAACTCTGCTTCGATTGTCCCCAACACAAACTTCAAAACGAGACTCATCACTCCAATGGACACTATTCCATTCATCACTCGTCCAATTAATGTGACTTTTATCCCATTTAAGCCGGTTTTTCTTTTGTTTTAATGTCAAGAGTGGCTTTTCTTTCGCCTAAAAAAAAAATTAGTAAAATAACAAAAAAAAAAAAAAATTGGAATAAGTTGCAATAAAATTACCTTGTAAGTTTTAAAACCTAACTTAAGGGCTTCTCTATGGCACGTGGATCTTGAAACACTTCGCCCCACAGGATCGTTCCAAAGAACAGATAATTCACCATAGTTTGAACGCCAACTAACCAAATTTTGTTTACATAGGCTAGAATTTTCATTTTTGACCTTTCCCCCATTTAGAGTGGTAAATTTTTGCATTTCTAGCCCTCTTGGTATACAAAATTGTGGTTAATTTTGGGAGAAAGGGCTAGAATTTTCATTTTTTACCCCCCTTATTTTGGGTATAAGTTTTTGCATTTCTAGCCTTCCGGGGTCCACAGAATATGTATACAAAATTTGGTTGAGTTTTGTCGAAAGGGCTAGAATTTTCATTTTTGATCCCCCCCCTTTTGTCTGATAATGTTTAAAATATATAAAAATAAGCTGACGTGTTCTGATGTGACCATCCACTTGACTTTACCATACAACCTGGCCCCTCACTTATATTTAATAAAATTATTTATAATCATGTAAGGGAGGGGGGTTAGTTTTTGCCTTTTAGACTTCTGGGATCCCACTGATTATGTATACAAAATTTAGTTGAATTTGGTCACATGGCTAATATTTTAATTTTTTGACCATGCACCTCCCATTTTGGGCGGTTAGTTTTTGAATTTTTAGACTTCTGGGGGTCCACTGATTATGTATACAAAATTTGGTTGAGTTTGCTCAAATGGCCAAGATTTTAATTTTTTGACCATGCACCCCCCCCCACCCCCCATTTTGGGCGGTTAGTTTTTGCATTTTTAGACTTCTGGGGGTCCACTGATTATGTATACAAAATTTGGTTGAGTTTGCTCAAACGGCCAAGATTTTAATTTTTTGACCATGCACCCCCCCACCCCCCATTTTGGGCGGTTAGTTTTTCCATTTTTAGTCTTCTGGGGGTCCACTGATTATGTATACAAAATTTGGTTGAGTTTGGTCAAATGGCCAAGATTTTTAATTTTTAACCCTCTTCCACCCCCCTTAATTTTGAGTCGATATGCACCAAAATCTAATCAGCTCTTAATCTCAATGGACCAAAACTACGTGTGAAATTTGGTTTCGATATTCACACTAGTTTTTGAGCTAGCTCGTCCACAAAATTTGGTAACGCACAGACTTAACTAACAGAAAGACTAACAGACATTTTGACAAAAAAATTATTATCTCGAAAAATATAATTTTTTCGATGTTCACTTATTAAGGCTTTTTTTGTAGAGTGAAATGCTATGGTTTTGTTCAATTTTTTTAATCAAAATAGTTTCAGCCGTTTTTGAGATATTTCGAAAAAAAGAAGGAAAAAACACTTTTTTCATGCACGATTACAATACTTGACCATACCACTGTATGGTAAAGTAATAAATTGTTTTACTATGTTTTTTTCAAAAATATATTCAGGTTTTTCCTAAGTTAAATTTTTTTCATTTTTTGTATACCTCTTCAAGATGTGGTAGATCTTTATGTCACACCCTGTACTTTTTAATATCAGTATTATTCAAGATCCGCACGAGATTGACTGACCGTTGTGGCCACCTCTGATCTAATATTAAACATGTTTCTTCTAAATTATTGTGTTCTTTAGACTCTGATCCCGATTACACAAACTTTATATGCAAAGTTGAACCCCGACTTACGCAAATTCGACTTACACTGCTATCACCTACCGCGTAAGTCCGGCGTATTTCTGTATATAAATATATAGAACCTGGAGCCACCGAGCGATACCCCCCTCCCCCCGAACCCGCACATCTCGCCCCCACCACTGCACCCCCACTCCGCCCCACCCCACCCCAACCGCGCCTCCCACCCCCGGATCCCCCACAACTGCACCCCACCTTCTGCACCTCCCCCATCCACCCCACCCCGCACCCAGTTTTTGCATTTGCCCACATTCGTTCATATTGATAAACATTATAAAAAAATAAATAGAAAAATAATAATAAAAAAAATAATCGTAGGTATAGGATCTGAAACAAAAACATAAAATTAAATAAGATTTGTTTCCAAGTTATATAAAAAAACCCTCCACTTCAACCACTTTATTTGTAAACACACCTGTTTTGTTATGATTTAGACACCTGTTAATCAAAACAAACAAAAAAATCCTAATTTTAATATATAAATTATATTAATATTTGCTATAACCTATTACTGGGTTTTAAAATTAAAAAACCAATTAAAAATAAAAGTTAATTGAAAAAAATGTAAACAAACTTTTTTATTGAGATTTTCATCTGTAAATAATTACTTTAATTAAGAAAAGATCAATTAAGATTAAATTTGTCGAGGTCCAGACCTAGCCAGATTGCTATCTCATCCTCAAAACTTGTTAATAGAGCTGGTTTCATCAAAATCGTTAGAGCCGTTTTCAAAATAGAACTAAGATACAAATATATAAATATATAAACAATTTTTGCTCATTTAATAAGAGTAGATAGTTATAAAATTCAGATTTCTGAGTGACGTCACCGTCAATTAACAGTGAATTTTTTTTTCAATATTTTTTCATATCCGCCCTTTTTTTATTTTTAATCTAATATAACAAACAAGTGGGGGTGTATACAATATTAAAAAAAAAAAAAAGAAAGAATACTTTTCTCCATTAGTCGTCTCCTTCCTTCGGTGGAAGGAAACTTTTTAATATCCCGATTGGAATGAGGAGCTTGTCCGCCCACGCGATGCTTGCTCTTAATTCGCTGATTAGCTTACTGATAATAATAATAATTATTTGCAAGTCTCAACTCAACACTTCCTTCCTTCCTTCCTTGTCTCCACTCCAAGTAAAATAATCAATAATCTTACCGAAACTTCGCCAACACAATCATTGAAAATAAATAATAAATAAATTTAATAAATTATATAAAATAGTTATGCAGGGGAATTGGATGTCGACCCTATCAAGTTTTGTTTATTAATCTATCTATCTATATGTTGTGAGCCGACAATTTTCCTTGAATATAAATATAATTGTTTTAAGGGCAATGTTTCGGCTTCTCTTTTGATGTTCGAGGGCCCTTTTTGACAATGGCAATTCGCTTCCTGTCAATAAATATGAAATGGCTCTTGAAGCAAGTCGTAAATAATTGTCAATGCCTTTTGGGCCCCAGATGTTGATTTATAAATGTCATTTTACCATGAGAAATATCTAAGGATTAAATTTCCAGAAATGGAAATATCCCAAGAAAGGTCACGTGGTTTGAAAGTCCCTCCCTTAAAAAAGGGAGTGGTCAATGATTAAGATGTACTCCTACTCATTAGGAAATTGACGAATCGGGAATATTTTTAACCGACTTCAAAAAAGGAAGAGGTTCTCTATTCGACTGATTTTTTTTTTTTTTTTTTTTTGTGCCTATGTTACCTCATATCTCCGCCAATTCTCAACCGATTTTGAAAATTTTTTTTGCATTGGGTCCAGTCTAGCTTCCGATTGGTCCCATTTTTTTCGTTTTTTTTTCATAGGTATTAGACCTTTTTTATTAGGTTTGTTTAAACCTAACCTCTTTGTTTATGAACCGATTTCGATGGTTCTTTTTTTATCCGATAGGGGGTGTCTTGGGGATGGTGCCATATTAATTTGATCAAGTTCTGATGATATGATCACTATTAATAACATCACTAAAAAAGAGAAAAATAAAATAATTTTTAAGAAAAAAATAAAAACCTACTTCAAAAAATTAAATGCAACAAATAAAATACACTAAAAGGTATAAAATAATTATTATCTTATTTAGTTACAACTAAACGACGAAATATTAACATGAAATTACTTTTGAAGTTGGTGCCAAACATATACCTTTTATGAATCGCACTCGACGGATCTTACTTAGTACGTTTGAGGGTATGCTCGCTTATAGGTATAGTTTGTTTGGCACCGACTCCCAGAAATGACAGACAGGTTTTGAATCAGTTAGAGAGTTTGGGCAGTTCTAATTTTGCTATTGATAGAGACAGTTTGAATCTGAAGCCCAGTTGGGGTGTTCAGTCAGTTGTCAATTGGCCATAAGAGATGAATAAACAAACCAAATGAAATAATCTCTTGCTTTTAAAAATACACCCTTCATTCCTCTCTTCAAAACCAGCACCAGGGCTTAAACAGGCCGAATCGCTTGGACACGTTACCAAGGACCCCTCACGGAGAGTCATCTTCGAGATAAACCTACAATTCGCCAACCTTTCTCTGGTCAAGAAGGGTTGCAACCAAAACCAATTGTGTGTGTGTATATATATATATATATATATATATATATATTAATTTTGTCTGTGTCCGTCATATTTTGATTTTATTTCAATAAAGTTGAACATTCTGTTCCCCCCCCCCCCCCGGGGGGGGGGGGGGGGGGGGGGGGGGGGGGGGGGGGGGGGGGGGGGGGGGGGGGGGGGGGGGGGGGGGGGGGGGGGGGGGGGGGGGGGGGGGGGGGGGGGGGGGGGGGGGGGGGGGGGGGGGGGGGGGGGGGGGGGGGGGGGGGGGGGGGGGGGGGGGGGGGGGGGGGGGGGGGGGGGGGGGGGGGGGGGGGGGGGGGGGGGGGGGGGGGGGGGGGGGGGGGGGGGGGGGGGGGGGGGGGGGGGGGGGGGGGGGGGGGGGGGGGGGGGGGGGGGGGGGGGGGGGGGGGGGGGGGGGGGGGGGGGGGGGGGGGGGGGGGGGGGGGGGGGGGGGGGGGGGGGGGGGGGGGGGGGGGGGGGG
>JALMQS010000691.1:710905-889305 GCA_024734495.1 Forficula auricularia | reverse complement strand
ACTCATTTTTAACTGGTCGGTTTCTAGATTCTCTCCTATCTTTTTTGTAATCAAGTCACCAATAATTATTTTTGAGTCATATGTTGGGACCACTTGAAATACTCTTATCTAATTCTTCATAGAATTCTTCTTTTCTATCTTCATCCGCTCCATCTGTAGGTGCATATGCGTTGATAATGGTCGTATTGAAAAATTTACTCTTTAGCCTTAAGACACATATTCTATCATTTATGGGTTTAAACTGCAGTACTGCATTTTGAAGAGTGTTCTTTACCACGAAGCCTACTCCATAAATATGTTGGGATGGGTGACCTCTGTAATATATTGTTGAGTTGCCCAAGTTAGCTTCTCCACTCATTTTTAAGATTGCGTTCAAAAGTGTTTTGGTATAAAATAGGTGTGGTAGAGCATTGTAGCTCGTAAATTAATTGAAACTTGAAATTTACAAGTTATAAGTGTTGATTACCCTAAAATTAAAAATTGTATTACAATTTTAATTAGATTAACATTCTTGGAAGGGTCGAATTTTTCGTATGTTCTAATTTTTTAATCTTCTTCTTCTTCTTCTTCTTCTTCTTTAGCCTGTTAACGTCCACTCCTGAACATAGGCCTCTTCCATTCTCTTCCATATCGATCTCTGCTGGGCTAACTGCATCCAGTTTCCCCCTGCGTGGCGTCGGATGTCATCTCGCCATCTTGCCTGTGGTCTTCCAACACTTCTCTTGGATTGTCGAGGCCTCCATTGTAGAAGGATTTTAGTCCACTTTATATTGTCTCTTGCCATGTGACCTGCCCACTGCCACTTAAGACGAAGCACTCGTTCCACCACATCCACGACCCCCGTTCTCTTTCTGATTTCCTCATTTCGGATTTTCTCTCTGAGGCTAACTCCCAGCATCGCACGTTCCATCGCTCGCTGGCAGACTCGGAGTCGATTTGCACTAAGTATCGTTAGTGTTACAGTCTCGAGCCCATAGGTAGCGACGGGCAAGATGCATGACTCAATGAGAAGATAATTATCCCTGAAAAGATCTCTTTACCTAGAATCAGACTAATTTTTAAAAAAATAACTGCGTGAGTGGGTTTCAAAATGGCGATTTAATTTTTGTTCTATCCCGCCTTCAGAAGTGGTTTATTTTAAAATGATAAAAAAAACTACAAATTCTTTCATTCTCCCTTATCGACGTCGAATAAGAAAAATTTGATATTTCAAGTATTTTTGGAAGATATAAGGTGCTAATCGACTATTGGACGGTTATTAATTATTTTTAAGACAATATTTTTTGTATGTATATATAAGAAAGTTTTTTACTTTATCCATATGCGAAGCATGGGTAAAGTATTAGAATCAGTCTCGAGCCAAGCGCGATTTCAGAAGGGTCATCAGGGTGAAGACTACAGAACTCATGGTCTCAACCAAAGTCCCAAATTTTAGAATTCATTCAGGTTAAATTTTAGGAACTGACGATATGTATGAATTATTTTTTCGTCGACGATTTTATTTATTCACATAATGATGCTCTGAGGCTCACTATTCAACTGATTAAAATGAAATTGGAAACATACCAAAAAAATCACATTTTAAAATACTTTACAATAAGCAAGTACTTTTTAAATTTATAAAATGGAGTAATATACTTAAAAACAACAAGACTAAACTCGCTTTTGTAAACAACTCAACCACCAAAGCATGAAATTTGCATTAGTAATTTTTTATTACCATTGACTTCAAATAACCAGTGAATGATTAATAATAATGGAATTAACATTATTATACCAAACGACTATGTATGAAGTCTGAACAACAATTGGTTTAGTTTCTATTTTATTAATTAATAAACTAAAGGGAGTGTAGTTTCACAATGAATGTTTATAAAACAGAATTTTTTTTGAAATTGCAATTAAGCTCTAATTGAAATTCTAATAAATTACAAATTAATTTTTCGTTTATATTAATATATCTCTTAACTGAATAGAAAAACTAATCAATATATTTGAAATTGAATTTTGTTAAATAATTTTATTATCGACTAATAACTCATTTTTCCCTTTAAAAAATAAGATACAATCAAAGAAATTAAATAATAAATTTCTCATTTGTTAGAAAAATCAAAAAAAAATATTTATTTAAAATATTTAACTAGAACCAAAGTTTCTTTTTGCAAGCGTCCTGGTTGGATTTATATCTTAAGGCTCTCTACCGCGCAGAGGCCTTTTCAGAGCAGACAGTTGAGAGCTATACCTTGATCTTGCTTTTAAGGAGAAGAATACTTCTGAAGATTTAATCTTACTAATAAAATTTTTAACACTTACCTTAACACTTGAAAAGTATACGGCTAGGAGATCAGACTAGAAAAAGTTTGTCTCCAGCACTGGACATTGAATATCCATTACACAATACATTTCGTTTCAAAAATAAATTATAATTTATCCTTAAAAATAAGGTTAAAATTAATCATCATGGAAAACGCTATTTATTCAAAATAAAACTAGATTTGGTATAAATTCTTTTTTAAAAGCCATCGCCTAAATGATAGGCAACCACACCAACCCAGACAACGTTAACAGAGATGTTTGATATTTTTCTAAAAAGCCAAGCTATTATTATTCATCGCATTATCTTCTAAACTACTTATATTCACGACACATGTGGCTTTCGCTACTCAGATCATGTTTGATTTGACATGTTTAACTTGAATAAATAGAGCATGTTCGATTGACTAACACTGCCTGACTCCGCTAACAAACAGCGCTTACATTTCGTATTCCGCTAGGAAGGAAGTTTATACCTTCGAGACTAGGAAATTGAATCATACTATTTACTACATATAATTTATACTAGAAATATTATCCAAGTTTATTTAAATTAATTAATATATATCACTGGCGCGCGGTGACTTTTCTACAAGGAATGCTGTCCAAAAATAGACCTACATTATTTTTAAATTTTAATTTATTCTTCACTTCTTTTGAAAGATTTATCCATAACCGCATCATATAATTTTTCGTTATTTTTTTCAAATATTAGATTTTTTATTAATTCATATTTAAGGACGTTCCCTAATAAATTGATTTTCTTGCAAGCCTTTTAAAACTATGAATACACATATTTATAAGTGTTCTTTATACGTAGAGATTTTTCAATAGTCCTTGCGGCACTAAATATATAAATATTGACCATTGAAATTTTCATATTTAACACGCGAACCCTATCCAGATTGATGTTAAAGCGACTCTTTCATTAAATAACAATCGTAATTTTCTTGAAATTATTTTGAAAAACTGAGAATCATTAACTGAGGATATAATAAATATTTTTCTGTTAAAATAATTGTATCAAGCGGTATTCGTTTTGTATGAAAAATGTTAAAAATTAGGTACTTTTGATGGTTTTCGTTTTTACTTTACCATACAGGGTATGGTCAAGTATTGTAATCGTGTATGAAAAAAGTGGTTTTTTTCCTTCTTTTTTTCGAAATATCTCAAAAACGGCTGAAACTATTTTGATTAAAAAAATTGATCGAAATCATGGCATTTGGGTTCACAAAAATGCCTAAATAAGTGAACACCGAAAAAATTATATTTTTCAAGATAATAATTGTTTTGTCAAAATGTCTGTTAGTTAGTCTGTCTGGTTGTCTGGTTGGTTGTCTGTTAGTCTGTGCGTTACCAAATTTTTGTGGACGAGCTAGCTCAAAAACTAGTTTGAATATCGAAAACAAATTTAACACATTATTATACATATTCAGTGGGACCCGAGAAGTCTAAAAATGCAAAAACTAACCACCTCCCCTACATGATTATAAATAATTTTAGGGGCCAGGTTGTATGGTAAAGTCAAGTGGATGGCCACATCAGAACACGTCAGCTTATTCTCTCATGGCATGGGAAGTAGAGAGATGCCGACTTGGCAACGTCACACTAAAACCACTCATTTTTCCACATCTAAAAAGCTTCTGCAGCTTGTGCATTTGATATTTTTAGTTAATTCTCTCAACCTAATTTCGCATTGGGCTGTTTCATGAAGTGTTTTTATTCTGTCTTTTAGCGTCGGTAAGAATGCAATGTTGCCAGATCTGAGAAACGACGCAGTGAAAATATTCTTGCCTTTCTGCGGATGTGAGAGTAGGGCAAAGAGCGAACTGCATCTGAGCTATATTAGGGAACGTCTATAAACAGAGCGGATAATC
Organism: Forficula auricularia; assembly: GCA_024734495.1. Lineage (NCBI taxonomy): Eukaryota > Metazoa > Arthropoda > Insecta > Dermaptera > Forficulidae > Forficula > Forficula auricularia. The sequence continues at coordinate 885,115 of JALMQS010000691.1, read as the reverse complement.
TATATTCACTTCAGCTTCTTCTGGTGATGTTTCAATTCTTTTCATAGCTGAAAACTGAGTGCCACGCTCGTAGAAGGCATAATGCACATTAACTGGATTAAATCACTCATAAAAATACATTTTTGCTCATTGTGCTTTAAAATGTCTGAAACGCGGAGAAAAATATTTTTCAACTGTGATTTGTTTCACTTTGTGTGTCTGAATTTCGATACCCTCTATAACCCAAGAACGGAAAAGTCAAAAAATTATTTTGTCTTAATACATAATAGGTACTTACTGATTAGATTTTGGAATATCTAGTTAAAAAGGCAGAAAATATTTTTTGAACTATTCTATTGAGATTTTAAGAGAATGTTATATATAGAATAGTTATAGATGAACAATTTATATTTAAGTTTATTAACAATTACTAGAGCATCTCTAGTGTACCGAGTCTTGGAAAAAGTGCTCACTTTTTTATTATTTAATGTGCAGGTGAGCGAATTTTTCATTAGAATCTGATTGATGAAAATAACGACAAAGAGCGCTGTACAATGATATTCTCTCTTTCTTTAAAGGTATATTATAAGGATTCGAAATACAAGTTCAAACCTGTTTCAGACTATTTGAGATTTATTTCTTAATTTCTATTATTCTAGGAATGGCCTTTTGCGCTTGGACCAAAACGATAGTCACTATAGCTAGAGAGAATATTCAATTGAACTTCATTAAAGCAAATACTTTTGCCAAAACATCTTTTATGGTAGTTAGTCTTTCACGATTAATTTTTTTAATACAATTTATAGATTTTAAATGAAAGTCATGGGACGAGTACATGTAAACTAATTCACTTTTTGAACTCATAAAATTAAAGTATTTTCCACAGGATAGCTGAAATGATTAAAATAGGAAATCTGGAATATTTTTTCATATTCTTTAAATTTGCTAACTTTAATAACCTCTGAAAATTTTAAATTTTATATAACTTTAAATGAATTAGTTGTAAAGTATTTATTGGAAGTGTTTTTACAAATTTTTCAAATATAACATGGATGAAAATACTCTTGACATTTTGGGATTTGCGGGTTGCGACGCATCCACAGCATTCATGACCGCACGCCACTGATGTAAAATATTTCAGTTGATGCTTTGTGGTTGTCAAATCCAAAATTGCAATGGTTTATTTAAAACCAGCGGACCAGCAGTGTAGGTATTATAAGCAGAAATTCTCTTTCTGTTTAAATACATAGGTATTCCTATATATACTTTTTACTTTATCCAATGCGAAGCATGGGGAAAGTATTGTAATCAGTCGCGCGGCAAGCGCGACTTCAAAGGGTCCTCAGCTAAAGACTACGGAACCCATGGACTCAATTAAGGTCATAAATTGAAGTATTCAATTATATTGAATTTTAGCACGTGACGGTTTTGCCAAAAGTTACCCGGGATCTCGTCGAGAGGCCAAAAAGTGCTATTTTTTTGGAAGTGGGTGGAGATGTATGTATGTATGTTATCGTTTTTTTCGTCCACGATTTTTTCCACACCGTTGCACTGATTGAATTGAAATTAAAAACCTACCAGTATTTTAACAAAATAAAGCGCTGATTAGTGGTACATATCGGTCCACAAACATTAGTACTTTATTTCAGTACTTTTTTAGTTTTTTCTAAATATCTTGAAAATGACTTAACCAATTTTGATGAAATTTAATATCCTAATTAAGTACCTTGGGGACCACAAAAAAGGTTTAATAAAGTTTTTAGTAAAATTATATTTTAAAGTACTTTATTCTAGAACATATTAATATTTCAAATGAATTTGGATAAAGTTTAGCAACGATCCGTTGCAGTTTATTTTTCTACGGAGGCTAGTGAGTGTGGTATTGAGATACTGAGTGTTCCGTAGTTTTTCTCAAACTTCATGATTTCAACGATATCTTATTTAATTAACTATTAAGTAGGTATACAAATTAAATAAAACAGATGTTCAGAAAACAATTATTTAAATTGTTCAAATAAATCTTCATTTTTAGACAGTTATGTCCTAATCTCTGATCAAAAATTCTGCCTACAATACTTCATTGTTTTTTTGTGTTATTACTTGGACTTTTCAATAAACGCATTTTTTAATTCAATAATATTATTCATACGGTGCTTGTAAATTTCCTCCTTTAGAAACGGCTATAAAAAGAAATTGCACTCCGCTAAATCGGGCAATCTAGCTGGCCAATTAATTGGGCCTCCTCTACTAATCCAGGAATTTGGAAAACATTGGTTTAAGTAGAATTTAAACTCTATGCTGCAATGTGCTGAGCATCTCTTATTGCTAATACTAGAAAACATTATCTTGATTAGAAATTAACTCTCTATTTTACAGTTTTTAGCTCTTTTCTATCTTTTCAAAATATTCCTACAGAAATATATCCATAAATTTGACGAAATTTTTATTTCTGAACATCTTTTGCATTTAGACTTTTGTTCTAAAATTACTAGGGAAAATGTATCGCTAATTGAAAAGTTTATTATTACATTTGCTATATAACAAAAAAAAAATAACAAACACTTGGTATATCATTGATCACTTGACTACAAAGCTCATGATTTCATGCATTTCTTTATTATGAAACTGACTACCATCAAATACAAAATAATTAATTTTTAATATTTTTTTATTATTTATTTCATTATTATAATATTACTTTTTGTTATAAATCTCGATTCATTCTTTAGGAAGGAACTATTATTAAGCACATTTACAACCTGTGCTTATGAAAAATATGTTGACCTTATGCAGAAGCTTTATCTCATTTCTGAGGCAACCTAATCCACAAATGAAATAATTAATCTAAAAACAATAAATGTCCTGAAAATAAAAATAAACATTTCTCTTTAATTAAAACACGAAACTAATTTTACGTGAAAGTTATTATACATTTTAATTAGTGCGTCTTTATTTAAAAGTAATTAAACAAAAATATTTGGAATTAATAGCTTTGATGCATATAACACATTATTTGTTATCTATATATAAAAGATTAAAAAACATATATAACTATCGGGTGTTTTTTTTAGAGGTATAGAACTTCGAATTGAAATAAAACACAAGAAAATCGTTTCAATGTCCATCAATTTGGCTTTATTGGAAGGACAATTTTATGCCATTAATGTTTAAATATGATTTCGGGCATGTGGCCGCCGCGGCTGGCTCGAATAAATCCAATTCTACAGGTCCAATTTTCAACCACTTTTTCGAGCATATGGGGCCGTATGTTGGCAATAACGCCACGAATGTTGGCTTCAAGTCCCCTAACGTTTCTGGTTTGTTGGCGTAGAACGAGCGACTTCACATATCCCCAAGAAAATAATCCAATGGTGTCAAATCATGCACGATCTTGGTGGCTAGTTGACAGGTCCATTCACGCGAAGTTATGCGCTCATCCGAATGTGACTGTGTCAGCTGTGTGACATGTAACGCGTCTTGTTGGAACTACAACTCATCCACATTCATGCCATCGATTCAGGAACAAAATAGGTCGGTTATCGATGGCTCTATACCGGTCTCCATTGACATTAATCTGACTCTCCAGCATTATTTCGGAAGAAGTATGGCTCAGTGACTCCACCAGCCCATAGAGCACCTGAACAGTCAGTGCTTTTGTGGATGTAATGGCGTCTCAAGGGTCTCATGTGGATTCTCTTCCTCCAAATGCGGCAATTTTGCTTGTTGACGTAGCCAACGTATTCGTGGCGTTATTGCCAACATACGGCCCCATATGCTCGAAAAAAGTGGTTGAAAATTGGACCTGTAAGAATTGGATTTATTCGAGCTAGTACACGGCTACATGCCTGAAATCATATTTAAACATTAATGGCATAAAATTATCCTTCCATAAAGCCAAATTGATGGACATTAAAACGATTTTCTTGTGTTTTATTTCAATTCGAGTTCTATCCTACAAAAAACGCCCATTACATACAATACAATTGATCATTCTAGAATTATATGGTTTAAAAAATATTAGGCCCTTCAGAACCCTTAAACTTATTTAAACATTTAAACACTATGTATTTTTTAATAATTATTTAATTAATAAATTTTAGTGATTTGGAATTTACCTAAAATTATATAATCCTAAGCGATGGTTTCCATTCACGTAAGGACGTTCCCTAATAAATCGATTTTCTTGCAATCCTTTTAAAACTTTGAATATAGGTATAGTACATATTTATAAGTGTCCTTTATACGTAGAATTTTTTTCAATAGTCCTTGCGGCACTAAATTTGTAAATATTGACCATTGAAATTTCCATATTTAACACGCGAACCCTATCCCGATTGATGTTAAAGCGACTGTTTCATTAAATAATAATCTTAATTTTCTTGAAATTATTTTGAATAACTGAGAATGATTAACTGAAGATATAACAAATATTTTTCTCTTAAAATAATTGTATCAAGCGGTATTCGTTTTGTATGAAAAATGTTAAAAATTAGGTACTTTTGATGGATTTCATTTTTCTCTCATGACATGTCAAGTGAGAGATGGCGACTTGGCAACTTCAGCACTAAAATCACTCAATTTTTCCATATCTAAAAACCTTCTACAGTTGGTGCATTTGAGATTTTTAGCTAATTCTTTCAACCTAACTATACTGTTTAAGTTTAAAAAAGGACTCATCCATTGATCTATTTTAGATAATTTAAATAATTATCATAAATTTTAATTCCATTTTTTGTTTGTTTCAGGTATGTAGGTGGATACATTCATCTGGTCTTAATTTTCATGGTTTATCTTCGATGCCTTTAATTACCAAATACGGTGTATTGTCACGTAACAGGTTTGCTTGTCTTTCCATCTCACTAAAATTTAAAATTCCCTATACAATAGTTAATGGATTAATTTAAAGGTGACGACACTTTAGAGATTTAATTTTCAAATCGTTTCAAAAAAAAAAATCCACGTGTCTTCTGTTAATGTTTTTTTAAACTTAGCATTTTATTTTCCTTTTCATTGGAAGTTTACTCTTGAGCACTATTTATAGTTTACTTTTGATTTGAATAAACACACTATCCATTGATGACTCAAGTGTTGCTTAAAAAAGGCATTAATCTCTCACCAGGGCAGCCAAGCCTTGTATATGATTTACTGTTGTTTTGGATGGCTCGATATATCACTTGAAAGATCAGATGAAGTCTCTTATTTAATTGTTTACTTATGAAACCTGATCTAAATAGTTATCACTTTAATTAAAGGATTTTCAAGATTTTACCATTCATTTATATAAAAATTAATTATTACTAAATCGTTTATAAATATATAGGTAGGTACATAATACTCGTATTTAGATTTTACTCGCTAAACTGTTAACCTACTCTAACAATTTCAAATTTTTTGTTTATATTCATAATCCTTAATCATGACCTGTCTCTCTTGATTTGAATATCTACAATAACTCAAGAAAGGAAGATTATGGAAAAATGCATACTGGTGCCAAAATTTTTAAATTTCTAAAAAACTGATTAAATTTTTGAATTTCTAGCTTTAGAAATTTCGCTTCAAAACTGCACAAAATACAATTGTAGCTAATGGAATGAAATTTGACACCAAAGTTTATCTTAATATACTGCATCTTTGTGCAAAGATTTAATTTTGTGTCTCAAACCTTTCACTTAAATAAATTTCCAAATCACCCCAATGTGCACTGGCGTACCAAATCTTAGATTAAAGTTTTCACTTTTTCATTTAATTTTAATTTAATTATATTTTTCGGGGATTCTACGGAAACTGTGGCGCCGAGATCTGACGATGGATTCTTATAGTACTCACCAAAATAAGACGAAAATGAAGAATACCATTTTTCAAGATTTCGCTTAGTTTTCAAGATATCGAGTTTGAAAAATACTGTTTTTTGTATTTATTATCTTTAATTTTAAATTGTTTTTTATAGAATCCGCGGAAACCGTAGTATCACGGGGGTTCCGTGTGGCGCCGCTATCTGACGACGGATTCTTTTAGAACTAGACAGAATAAATCAGAAAGTAAAAATAAAAAATTTGAACTGAAATTGAGTTTATGGACCGTGATGTTTCAAATTGTCTCAAGTGAGCGCCAGTGGACCTTGGCAATTTTCACTTTTAGAACTTTTCATAGGTTCGGTTCTATTCATCATCTCGGTTCATTTAGATAAAAAAAATGGGTTCCCGAACAAACTTTGAAAGGTTCGGTTAAGATATATTCAGTTCGGCTCGTATATCATCATTTCGGGCTGGCATTTATGCTATTAGGTTGGCTAGACTGAGCTATCTTAACCGAACCGGCAACGACTTTTACATATTCGAATTTTTGTGGGAATTTACTAATTATTTTTTAACTAATATTCATTTTTTAAAAGAATCCGTCGACAGATAGAGGAGCCACACGGAACACCCGTGATACTACGGTTTCGTGATTTCAATAAAAATAAATTAAATAAAATAATATAAAAAAAACAGTATTTTTTAAACTGGATATCTTGAAATACTAAGCTGAAATTCATTTTCGTCTTATTTTGGTGAGTACTATAAGAATCCATCGTCAGATCGCGGCGCCACAGTTACCATAGAATTGCCTATTTTTCCAAATGAAAACTTCAGATATATAACAATTACAATTATTATTTTGTATTACACAATTTTAGACAGCAAGATCTCTAAATCTAACACACGATAATTTAAAACTTCGATTATAGTATTAAAGAGGAAGAGATTTTTTATTTAATCATGTTCTAGGTACTAGGATATACTCATGATTGAGTTCTGTTAATAATAAAAAAAATAACCATCATGCTTAGAATAAGCTGGAAATAATAGCCAGATATAATGTTAGGAGATTAGGAGAGACACTGCTTGGGGAAATCATGATAAGAACAGCAGCAGCAAAAACAGTGGTTCGAATTTGTTGTATTTAATAGACTAGAGACGGCTAAGGGACAGAAACCTCTATCTTCTTATCCATTTCCAGCTTCTTGCACCCTTCAAAATGCAAAGCATTGTCTCACTCTGATATCCAATGGATAAGGCTTACAGAATAAACATGTTGAATAAAAGGGAAGAATAATACTTAGATGCATTGTGTAAAAGAATATAATAAAATTTATTCATATAATCAAAATAAGAAGAAATATATTTACATTTATAAGAAGAGATGCATCATATTCTTGACCCTGGTAAGCGTGGTAAGAATATGGACTTTAGAAATTCGAAATTCTAGAAAGAGCTTCAATCTGTTCTATTGCTCACCATCAGAGATTGCACTGGTCTAGAATGAAAGAAAAAATTGGTCCCTCGGATTTTATAACTGATTTTAGCTATATTTGGGACAATATGAAATCAGTTTTTTTCTATCAGCTCTACTTTTTTAGATACATCCACTTTTCTAACAAAGTTTTTTTCCTATTCATTACATTCAAGTATCGGTGTTGTAAAATTATTATACACCAGTTCCAGTATATTTGCATATTAATTTTGTATATTAATAATAACATTTTTTAAAAATATTAAAATAATAAAAATTTCATATTTAATGTTTTTATTTGATCCATGGATTTAATTAAAATAGTGTAACATATATTTCACTAAAATGTTATACTATCTTAGAAATTAGACCTGCTAGTCAAAAACTAATGCCATATTTGAATTCAGGGCAACAAATTCTTATGAATTCAGCTCCAAATACCCGGGCACCAAAACCACTGTTGACAAGTGTTATTTATTTATAAAGGGCCAACTAAAACTAGCCTTTATCAAGGTGTAAATTACTTATTATTTTGAAAAAGCATTTTTAATATACAAATTCACTGTTTCAACCCTGAGTTGAAATTTAAATTCCTCATTTTAACTGCAAGGCTTAAATGTACGCTTTTATTTCAAAATTCACTAAAAAGAAAAAAATGAATTTGAATCTGATGAAGTGGCGGACACATGGTAAAAAATTTCACTGAAATGTCTTTTCAATCTTTTCGTAACCAACTTTACGAAAAATCTTGCTTTCTTCTTCATCTGGTCATTTTAAATTATGCTTATATAATGAGAACATAATCAGTAGAGATTGTGGTGTTGGTGCAAGGTACTTTCTGTATTTCCTGAAGATAACCCATGTTGATAGCCCGAAATATATATATTGAAAAAGAAAAAAAAATTTTTATATCTTTTAATTTTTTAATTTTAATGTGAAATAAGTGACCCAGTATCCTTAACTCATAGTAAATCCATATTAAATAAAATATCTATTTACTCTTATCTTTATTAAAGATGTTTCACCTTGCACCAACACCACAATCTCTACTGATTATTAATAATGCTTGTCCAGCTAAACTAATGGTGTTCTTTCAGAAAAAAATAAAAAAGTTACATAATGAGAACATCTAAAAAAATAAACTATTTTGATTAAAAAAATTGAGCGAAACCATGCCATTTCGGTCTACAAAAAAGCCCTAATAATTGAACATTGAAAAAATTATATTTTTAGAGATAATAATTGTTTTGTCAAAATGTCTGTTAGTTAGTCTGTCTGTCTGGTTTTTATTGTCTGTTAGTCTGTGAGTTACCAAATTTTTGTGGACGAGCTAGCTCAAAAACTAGTGTGAATATCGATATCAAATTCCACACGTAGTTTTGGTCCATTGAGATTAAGAACTGATTAGATCCAAAATTAAGGGGTTGTAGGGTCAAAAAATTAAAATATAGGCCCTTGTACAAAACTCAACCAAATTTTCTATACATAATAGTGGGACCCTAGAAGTCTAAAAATGCAAAAACTAACCCCTCCCCTACATGATTATAAATAATTTTATTAAATATTAAATATAAGTGAGGGTTGTATGGTAAAGTCAAGTGGATGGCCACATCAGAACAAGTCAGCTTATCCAAATTGAAATAGTGTTTTATTAGCCATTTCATTAGAACCTATTTAGTATATTTAACAGCCCCTCTCCTTGAATTACTTTTAGAAAATAAATTTTTGTATATTTTAAAAAACGAATGTTTGATGTTTAGCACTTTATTTAAATTTTGATTTTTAATTTCTCTATATATTTTTTCTCGGAAAACCTCAGGCACAAATGCCATTTGGCAAAAAACTGAAATTGCCAATTCTAATTGACATATCTCTCTCAACTCGTTAGCTACTTCCAAAGATACGATCGCTTTTTATTAGCTTTCAATTTGAAAAATTGACTTTAATTGATTTTTATTAATCATCCCTCTTTTTTCATTTTTATTTATCTAACACCAATTTGTAATATTTTGATAATTATTCCGAGGGCAGATCAGGTTTAAAATATATAAAAGCGCTGTCTGTCTGCTTTTTATCAAACGATTTAAAATCATAAACCGATAAGCCTGTGATAGATAGACATGTTTATATTAATTAAATGCCATCATTTGTATTGTTGATTATTATTTATCAATTCTTTAGCACCCTTTATAATTTTTCTCCCATTCATTAAATCTACTTTAATTACCAAAAGAAACAATTTCAAAACATATAAAAATAAAATATCATGTATTTATAACATCACTAAAAAGAGAAAAATAAAAATAATTTTTATAAAAAAAATAAAACCGACTTCAAAAAAAATTAAATGAAACAAATAAAATAATAATAACTCAAAAATCAGATAAAATGCACTAAAAAGTATAAAATAATTACCTAATTTAGTTACAACTAAACGACGAAATATTATAAAAAAAAAACCGACTTCAAAAAAATAAATGAAACAAATAAAATAATAATAACTCAAAAATCAGATAAAATTCACTAAAAAGTATAAAATAATTACCTAATTTAGTTACAACTAAACGACGAAATATTATAAAAAAAAAAAATAAAACCGACTTCAAAAAATAAATGAAACAAATAAAATAATAATAACTCAAAAATCAGATAAAATGCACTAAAAAAAGTATAAAATAATTACCTATTTTAGTTACAACTAAACGACGAAATATTATAAAAAAAAATAAAACCGACTTCAAAAAATAAATGAAACAAATAAAATAATAATAACTCAAAAATCAGATAAAATGCACTAAAAAAGTATAAAATAATTACCTATTTTAGTTACAACTAAACGACGAAATATAATACATATAATCACTTTTTGAAGTTGGTGCCATAATTATACATTTTATGAATCGAACTCGACGGATCTTACATATTACTTTAGGCGGGTACGCTCGCTTATAAAGTTTGTTTAGCACCGACTTCAAAAATTGATTTCATGTTAATATCTCGTCGTTTAGTTGTAACTAAATTAGATAACTATTTTATACCTTTTAGTGCATTTTATTTTATTTTTCAGTTATTTTCATTTTATTTGTTGCATTTAATTTTTTTGAAGTCGGCTTTTTTTATAAAAATTATTTTTATTTTTCTCTTTTAGTGATGTTAAGAATAGTGGCTTAATATAATACCTTGCATTTGTCGGGCGAATGAATCCCATGATGATAAATTTTTTTTTTCATAAATTTTATTAAACCAATTATTTTACATTAATTAATGTATACCTTGTATTTTAGCTTCGACTCCGGAGATTACTTCTCCACCATCGAGTGTCCTTATTCATCTTTAGTCCTTGTTTTTAATAAGAGGAAAAATCTAATTAGATAAAAAACCTCTTTTCCGATAATTATTTCAATTCCATTATTCCCCAATCAAGTCGATTGGTGTAAACCTCTCCCATCCCCTCATTCTCACCAATCCTTCCCCATGATGATAATAAAATTTAATTCATAAATATAGAAATTCTCTCGAAACGTTTGCGGGTTTTAGATGAATGTTTTAAGATTTTTTTTATATAAGATTTTATTTATTATAATTTCGATTATTTGTTCATAAGAATTGGAGATTTGCGTTATTTCGTCATTGATCATATCATTAGAAATTGACCAAATTAATATGGGACTAACCCTAGGGTACCCCTTCCCAATAAAAAAAGAATCATTGAAATCGGTCCACGTGGCAAAAAGCTCTCGCTGAACATACATAAAATAAATAAATAAATAAATAGTTAGGTATCTTGACTATCTTGGAGCTATACTGATCCAAACGCAGAAAGAATCATTCAAATTGGTTCATAAACAAAGAAGTTATGGGTGAACAAACATAACAAAAAATGTCCAATACCAATGAAAAAAAAACGGGACCAATCGGAAACTATACTGAACCCAATGCAAAAAAATCATCAAAATCGGTTCACAATTGGCAAAGATATCAGGTAACATAGACACACAAAAAATTCAGTCCAATTGAGAACCTCCTCCTTTTTTGAAGTCGGTTAAAAATTGAAGATAAAAGTGAAAACTTTATCAAAATTTGGTATACTGTCCAAAAATTTTGTGACAGTAATTTTTGTCACCCAGCTATTTGAGATATATAGTCGAAACATGGCATTGTGATGCAGTTTATTAATATTTGTGATAGGGGGGTCGGGTTAGGCTAGGGGGTAGCGTGTCAGGCTGCTTTAAGGAACAATTAAAAATTAAAAACATTTGTAAATTTCATATAATCTTGTATACTTGTTGTACTTGTAATGTATTGATTTACAATGTTGTATCTTTAAATATTAAAATTATAAATAAATCTTTTAAATTGAAAAATTGTGTCAGCCTGCTAACCAAGCGGACACGGGTTCGATCCCGACTCGAGGCATCCGGCTAAAATCTGACCCCGGGGTAGGGACACATTTTGAATATATATAAATAGTATCGTAAATTGGCTTACGGCTAGAAAGGCCTAAAAGCCAAAAAAACGTGTGATAAATTTCAACTCATAATAGCAAATTTCAATTTTGCTTTTCTTCATTTTTGAGCCTATAAGTTCTTAGAGTTGAGAATACGAACATTTTGATACCGGTGCAGCATACTAATAATAAAAAATTTACTTTCACTTATAATATAGAATAAATTATTTTGAAATAGCTTTGAAAATTTGAATTCGTTTTTAAGTTTTGAGATCCTCTAAATTTAACAAGATCATATTCAACTGAATATCTATCTGTTTTCACGATTACTCAAAATGCTAGATCTCAATAAAATGAAATTTGACATTTTAGGTAGTTGTTGCTTCGAAATATAGATGCATGATTTTGGATTAAATCTGCCTAATAGAAGCCCATCTTTTTTTTCATTTTTGTAATTTTTTCTTCATTTCCTCAAAACAAGTTTTGAAGAACTTTTTTCATTTTCACTATTAATCAACATTATGTTTACTGTTTTTTTCGCTTAAATATGAAAGATATGGGACGTGTATATGGCCCCCACATGAAATTTTGGGCCCCGGACCCAAAATCTGAAGCGGGCCCCTTATTATGGAATAAGTATGGATTTTTTATAAAGTGGAAAAATTTGGCCACCCTACACCTAGAATGAGTTTTATATTTTGTTATTTCGCCAATCGCTGTGGCTTGTGCGTTGTTATTTTAATGAAAAAAAAACATATCGTACTGGATAAGGTCCTAAAAATAAAAAATAAACTAACATAAACTGCAATCACATATATTTTTACTTTCCAATGATACTAAGAATAAACGCGTAAGCTTTATTTACATTAACATACATATAAAGCTTAAATTTCTACTTGTATCCACTGGAGAATAGTCACATTGTCACTGAGATCTAAAAAAAGTTACTGAATTATATTAAAAAGACCCTTGACTAAACTTTACAATTTTAGAACGTTTTTATTAAATCGCTTTCTTGTTTGTCTGCCCGGTACAAATTTTGCAATCGATTCAACGCAGCTTAACGGCAACTCCCTTCAGATAGCTTACAAGCCAATCCTAAAAGCATAGCAATTGCATACCCTACAGGCGTTACCACATTTGATATATTGTCGCGCGAGTTTTCAAAATAATATATATAAATAGGAGTAGTTTTCAATCAAATTTTTATTTACTTGTCTTAATTTGAAATGTATGAATCATTGAGTAAACTTACCACCTTTTTAGTAACTCGCTTTCTTGTCTGTCGGTACAAATTTCAATCGATTTTAAACTAATTTCCCGATAAGCCCCAGGCCCAGGAACCGCGGATGCACTTGGACCCCCTTATTTAAAAATATATTAATTTTATTAAAGTTTTTTAATTCTACTTTTTTGTTACATATTTTTCCTTATTTTGAGCCCCCCACCCCCCCCCCCCCCCAAAAAAAAAAAATTCAAACTCAAACGCCTATGTCTCAATTTCTTCCTCTATTATATGTAGAAGAGGGGAAAAGTGAAAAGCATATGAAGTGTACATACAAGACATACCAAAATATGTTTTTGTAGACTGCTTCAGAATTGAACCTCGTAGATAACAGTAGAAAATTTTAATTAATTAAGATAAAAGTAAATAAATATGTATTATATGAAAGTTAAGATTTCTAGATCACTTGTTTCACTTTCAAAACTGTTAAACTTCTATATTTTCCTGAAGATGGGTTTACAGCCCGAAATATATATATTGAAAAAATTTACCTCTTTTATTTTTTTAATTTTTAATGTGAAACGAGTGATCTAGAAATCTTAACACATAGTAAATGAATATTTCATATAATATTTATTTACTTTTATCTTTATTAAAGATGTTTCACCTTGCACCAACACCACAATCTCTAATTGTTAATTAATTTCCTAATTTCCCCATTGATGACAATAGCTTTTGAACCTAGAAGGCCTAAAATTTATTTAGTTTTTCGTTTTGGAAATATTCAAATATTTTACCACCAGACCATACTTCCCTATCATTTTCATTGTTGAGTTTTTGTTGATATCAGAATGCAGACTAAAGAAAGAATGCTTGAAAAGTATTTTTCTACATATTTCAAAACATGAATAATTAAAGTAAAAATTTCTCAATTAATTCAATATTTCGGCTTCAATAATATTACAAATAATCTTTTAATTCAATATGTACATTGAATTCCCTGATATATATGTATATATAAAATCATTTAGCCAGATATTTTTTTATTCTGATATAATAGATAGTTGGTTTGATTTTGGTTATTTGAAGCATCCAGAGTAAAAGTAATAAATTTCTTTTAGAGATACAAAACGCTATAAATTTCATCGCAGTGGCTATTCACTTATTCTTTAGAAAGAGCCGTATTTATTACTCAATTTTGTTGGTTTCATAATAGCCATTGTGGCACATTCTGTGCCAACGTATGACAGTAAACTTAGCATATAAAAGCAGTATGAATGCTAAGCAGAGGATTCTTGTATGCCCGTAACGATCCCACCCCGAGGAAAAAAGACCACAACCTCCAGAGGGGTTGGGTTGACTCGCAGTAATCTCATTAGGGCCACTCAAAAGCCAGGCCTTCGGATCTTGTTGAAAGGTCAAGCTTTTTAATAAAGGTAACCCTTAATTAGACATCATGCTCACTTAAGTCCTTTCTCCTTTAGAAAGGGCTCTTTGTTTAATAAAGAATAAATTAAAATATCTATTCCTGAGAATTAAATTAACTTAATTATGGAATAAAATCGAAATTTGAGTTTTACAAACTTTGAGGGGTAATTTTTCGAACTTATCAAAATCATAAGAAATTTTCGTCTTAGAATTAATAGCTTTCTTTGTTCGTGGTAGACGTTCCGACCATGTTCGAGATCTATTTGCTCGGTTTTGTTAACGGTAAAAATAAAATTTCCCATGAATATTTTAAAAAATCATCAGTCTTTTTTAATGTTTTAGTAATATTTACTGCTAACAACAACGCGCAAAAAGATTCTGAACATCCTCGGAAAGTCTATCACGAACAAAGCTATTATCATTTCAAAAATACAATTTTTGTTTGCATTTCATTATCATTATTGTTTTCCACGAGAGTAGTAGAGTTGCTGAATTTATAAGAATAAATCAGAGTGTGTCGTCTACTCAATGTATATAAATGTATTTATTCTTATATACCAGGTATATTTTTCATTTGTTTTTTAATAAGAATTTTATTAAAATAATTTACATCTTTATTAGTACAAAAATATTGAAATAAAAGTGATGTTAAGAATTGTAATTAGGCCTTAAATTTACACTTAGTTTCACCAAATCAGGGCTGTCCAACCCGTGGCCCGGCACTGCAATGACTGTAGCCCAACATAAAATCATAAACTTCCCTAAAACATTGAGATTTATATGTAAAGATATATTTATTCCCTTTTTCAAAATATAAATTTAAATTTGTACAATACGTGAAGCTTTTTTCAAGAATAAAATTCACTAAAACCAAAATTATAAGCTCAACTATAAAAGATAAAAAAATAATAAAGTTTCGAATATTTAAAAATTCTTCTTCTCATATTTTCATTTTCTAAAATATTTTTTATTTCAGAAAATTATATGCTACGACACAACCAAATATATAGTTATTATTCTAGTACAAGGAGAAAAGGAATTGGGGTTTTCTAGAACAATCACAATTAATTGATAAATTCTCTCCTGGACTAAAACTTGTCAGGACTTGTCTTTTAGATCTTTCCACGTTCTTAGATGTCAATGGATAGTCAGGGATTATTATATCCCTAACCTTTAAAAAATAAATTATCTTTCCTCATTTAAACCAGGACTGTCCAACCCGTGGCCCAATATAAAGTCATAAAATTCCTTAAAACATTGAGATTTATATGTAGATACTGGGAAACACAACAATTTGGGTATGATCATATATGATGGTAAGATCTTTGAATCTAAAGACTTAAATTAAATTTAAGCATATTTTTGATTTTCCATGGTTGAACTGTGAATTAAAAGAGATGTTTTGGCTGAAAGCAGGCCCGTAACTAAATTTTTAATCCAGGGGGCCAAACTTTGAAGAGATGAGGGTTAAATATTCGATTTTTTCCTTCATTTGCTTTATTATTTTTTTTTTTTTTAATATATTGATATTGAAACAAGAAGAAGTTGCACCAAAAAGGGACAACGCCTGTATCCTGGGTGTGGGTCCTTGCAATGTGAAAAGAAGAAGAAATTTCAGGGATCGGGTTAGGGTCAAATTTCTGCTGTCTGTGGGTCTTTCCTAGCTAATATAAAATGTTTTTGAAAATTACAATATGGAAAATTGAAAATTAAGCAAAAGAATGTAGAAACAATCATTCTATTTTTATAAAAATTATTTATATTTGCTCGATTGTTTTTCTTGGCTGGCCATATGTAATAAACAATGAATGATTTTGAATTTGATCAAAGATAAAACATTTCGGTTCATTCATGTTACCCACCAACAATTAATTTTGCGATTCACATTCGTTTGTTTGACCTTTTGTTTCCACCTCTAAGTAATTATTAATAATTACTGATGCATATTATTAGTAACTTAATAATTATTTAATTATAACTTTATAACTTTATTAATTAAAGTTTAAAAAAAGGTTCATTGATATAAATACATTTTAAAAAATATTAATTAACTTATTTTGTAGTTCTATTATGAGATAAACAATTAAAATTTATTAAATCATATTTTGTTCAGGGTAAAATTATCAAGCTTTAACAAAATAAGTCCATTTTTATACCAGGAAACTATTTTCTGGTGTCCATAAGATTGATTTCAATAAAAGTTAAGAAAACCATACAATGTGTTTGGATGAGGTGATAAAATGAAAATAGTTATGGAAATGAGACTATGGTATGATGTGAGGTCGGTTGCTCTTATAGCACTTTATTCCTTACGATATCGTCCTTAGCGGTGGGTGTTACTCGTTACTTATACCTAGAATTCACTGAAGTTAATTTATTTACTGATTTTATATTATAAAAAAAAGTGAAAAGAAAAATGTAATAAAAAATAATAATAATAAAAAACCTAAGATTACCTGAAAACGAATAAAAAGAAGGATTGATTTATAGGCTTTCAATTCCAGTAATTACTTTAAACAGAATTATTTAAATTTTAACAATGTGACTTTATTGAATCCTTTGATTGAAGCTAAGATACGACAAAGAATGAAGTGAAATTGGAAAAATTATAACATAAGATGTTTTACATTCACGTGATATCTCCGGCTCGATGGTATATTGTATGACGCCTTCCTTTTTATGAATTCTTCCTTCAGGGAATGGTCCTTAATTCCTTCCGTGTCACCTAGCAGGGTCCGCCTAGTCGCCGATTTATGTTTTAGGCGTCAATTATTTAATATTGACCACCGCCCAAAAGGAATTTTTGGCGTGTAGACGAGAATAGACGGTGAATAAAATAAAAAATATTATTATTCTACCCTCCTTAACTGGTACCGTGACATTTCAGCCCCCGACAAAATATCCCCGACAAAACATCCCCCGACAAAATATCCCCCGACATAATATCTTCTGACAAAATATTCCCCAGTATAAGGGAGAATACAAAAGAGATTAAGTGAGAAGCTTATAATCATAGTTTTGAATAATATAAACAGACTTTCATATTTTGGCGGCTAATTAGCCGTTTGAAAGTGCTGCTGTCTGTCGTGTTTGATTAGGAAAAAATGGGAGCCCCAAACACACCCCGCCCGACGATTGGCTGTTCGGTTTTCAATGTGTGTTTGATTAGAAAAAAATGGGAGCCCGAAACACACCCCGCCCGAACTAAACTTTCGGAGGTTCGGTTAATATATAATTCAGTTCGGCTCGGTTGGATCTAAAAACCAGCCCGAAAAGAAGCTATACGAACCCAACCGAGCCGATCTGAATATATATTAACCGAACCGGAGTCGATTTGCATTACTCATAAGATTCACGAGGGGAAGGGTTATTTTGTCTGAAGGATATTTTGTCGGGGGCTGAAATGTCGCGGAATCCCTTAACTGATCGGTTCTTTTGCAATTTTATTAATTTTATTGGGCTGTACCCTTTGGGTACACTGCAACCAAATGAAACATAACTTTGAATTATGACATAAGATCGCCAAAAAATTATACTTTTAAAAATGTGTGAATTGAACGATAGAGCAGTCCATTCGAGTATGCTCTTTTTGATTATTTTATTAAAACATGGGGAAGGGCAGTGTTCACATGTCCTGCTGAAACTTATCAGGTGTTTTTAGCATAAACTTCTCTTTAGATTGAAACTTTAATTTATATCTTATATAGCACATTATTTTTTTTTATTTTCTAATCAATAATATAAAAATACAATAGAAGCTTTTAACAACCATTATTTTTGTATGAATAAGATCAAATCCTGAACTTGGAATACCGTATATTGTATTATTATTAATCATATTCTGAAACTATGAGTAGACAATGAATCGCGCCCTGAAGTAACAAAGCTTTCTATGGAAATAAATCAGAGGTAATCCTGGGCCCTTTTAGATCTTAGTCTTGTCGGATGCAATGGATAACAGAATGCATCATGATTAAACAAGCTCACAACATAGATAAACTTTGGCAATCTTGTGAATTCCGGTATTTGTTATGCTGAGCTTTAAGTTATCTAAAGTTGGTTTTAAAGTTAAATATGTTTAAGATGTTTTAGATTGCATTTTATTTGATATCATAACAAGTATAAGATTGATTGATTCCATTTATTTATAAATCTATTTCATATAAAGTAAAAATAATTTTAATTCAATTATCTAAAATTATGTTTTTAATAAAGGAAAACGGCTCTAACCACAATATACTGTTTGTTTTAAGTCTTTATTTATCCATTGAGAAGATTTTTAATGTTAAGAATATAACACCTATAAGTCAAGATTGACTCTCGCATTCCAAATTTAAGACTGGGGAACATTTGGAGATTTAGTTACTTGTTTAGCTGGGTCATGAAATAGTGAAGATTAAGAAATTTAAATAGGAGGGAAGTTATATAGTCTAGTCTGGGATTCTTCAAACTGCGAGTCCCAACCCTTTAGAGCAGGCCTGGCCAACCCGAATTGCACCACGGGCCGCATTGAAAACATAAAAATTTCCAAGGGCCGCACGTTAATAAGAATAATTTTAATTTTTTCCAATATTTTTTCGAGATCTGGCTTTGCAACAAGTTCCGTTTTTTCGTTAATAATTAATATGAATGCATTTTGATACACTAAAAGTGTTCAATCAGTGTAAATGTGAAAAAACAACAACAGATAGACACCAGACATAGGCCCCGGACTTTTTTTTTTGGGGGGGGGGGGGCTCAGAGAAAAAAAGAATGGATGAATCTAACCAAAATAGAACTTAAAAACTAATAAAAATGAGTAATTTTTAAATAAAATATTATTATATTATATAATAAGAGAATAATCCATTTAGAAGAATTATGATGATACAATAGGAGATTTTAATTATTATTATTATTATTTTTCAATTTCATCATGTCGAATCCAAAAGAAAAAAATATCCTGACAGCCAAATATTAATAAATTTCCCAAAGCCTTATTAAAATGTTTTCTGAATTTTTTCGTTATTCTATTTTTATTTATTTATTTTTCATTTAATTTCATCATCTGGGCTATATTCAACGACTCCATAACCTTTAATCGTTTCTGGCTATGGTTTAATAACAAATGACTCTGTAACTTCTGATAAAATAGTCGAAAAGAATTATAAATAAGAAAAAAACCGATCTTATTTCATCGATTTCATCTATCTGATGGTTAACAGTATGTATATTAAATATTAAAATAGCATTTATATTAAGAATTTTGTAGTTTAAAAGAAATTGTATGAATATATTTCTTTCACTCGGGGTGAATTCAAAATGCGAAAGTTTTTTTTTCACAAATATTTATTCAAATCTATTGAAATTTCATATCTCGTTTGTTATTCTATTTACTCCTTTATTTCAAATAATTATCAACAAAATTTGGCATTTTAAAGGGTGTTTGATTTGAAGTCTAATTTTAGAAAGCTAACGATTAAAGATTAAAATAAATTTTAAAAATATGAAATTAATTAGATATTATAAAGCAATTGATTATTAATAGTTTACTTCAATTTGAACGAAATCGTGCAGTACTTTGAGAAATTGCCAAAAACTCCGAAAACCGTCTATGAAAGGCCGTTTTAGAAACATTTTAAAATTCACCTCCATGCCACAAGTCAATGTTTCGTTTCATATGACTTTTTAACTTTTTTAAAAGGGATTTCGTGCTTTTAAAAAACTGCCTTTCATAGACGGTTTTCGGGCTTTTTGGCGATTTTCTCAAAAGTACTACACCGATTTAGTTCAAAATTAAAGTAAACTATTAATAATCAATTGTTTTATAATATTTAATTGATTTAATATTTTTAAAAATTATTTTAAATCAGTTAATAGCGTTTTTCAAATTGGACTTCAAATAAACTACACCTTTAAAATGCACATTTCATGATAATAATTATTTGAGATAAAAGATCAATGAGAATAACACACAGATATGAAATTTCAATAGATTTCAATAAATATTTAATGAGAAAAAATAAAACTTTTCGCCATTTCTAGTTGATTCGCCCCCGGAGAGAAGAAATTGAATATTTTCCTACAATTTTTTTAAACTACAAAATTCTTAATCTAAATGCTATTTTATTATTTAATATACATACTGTTAACCATCAGATAGATGAAATCGATGAAATAAGATCGGTTTTTTCTTATTTATAATTCATTTTCGTCTATTTTATCAAGAGGCTGGGTCGCAAGTCACTCCGGCATCACCGAGTCATTTGTTATGGTTTACTAGCTTTTTACCATTCTCTTAAAAACTAATCAATCTATTTCGATCAAAATTGAATATAATTATTAATAATAGATTGTTTTATAATATTTATTAATTTAAAATTTTTAAAAATTATTTCAAAGTAGTAATTAGCGTTTTTTCAAATTAGACTTCAAATAAACTACCCTTTAAAATGCAAATATTTAAAGAAAAACTTTTTGATATAAAAAATAAAATAAAATATTTCATCGGTATGAAATTTCAATACATTTAATTGAATATGTGCTGACGAAAAAATTAAATACTTTTGGCATTTCTAGTCGATTGGCTGCTCCAGTGAAGAAACTGAATGTATTCTTAACATTTCATTTAAACTACAAAATTCGTCATTGAAATGCTATTTTCTTATATTGGAATGTGTACCTTCACTAAGATTAAATCGAGTAAATAAGCTCGTTTTATTTCACATTTTTAAATATTTTGGTTTGCTATATCAAGAGGACATGGGGCCATCAGACACATTATTTGTTATATATTCAAGTCCATTCATTCACAATATTTGAACATCTTTTAACTCGTAAACTATTGATTTTAGACATTTCACTTATATTAACTTTTCTGTTTGAATTAAATGTCCTTATATAAATTTGTGTATCTCAAAGTGTTAGACTTTAATGGTTAAATTTAAGAGGAAAGTTATATAAATACTCCCTACAAAACTAATCTAGTCCCCCCACCATCCTAGAAAAATCGAAACTCTATTATTAAAAGGCATCAATTATGTATTTCTCATTAAAATATTTAGTTAATTCCAAAATGTGTCAATTCTACTAAAAAGTTGTTGATCTCTCATCGGATTTTTGAAATTGAAACCTTGTGGTGATAATCATCTGGCCGGCTGTCCCTCCTAGGAAAACTTCCTAGCTACGCCAATGATGGTGTTACACCAAAAAGGTGCAATCCCTCTAGCTAGAGCTGGAACCTTTCATCGTTAAAAAAAAGCAGAGAAAATTTCATGGATTGGATCTTGAAAGATGTTCTGTTTTAATAAAATATTAGGTTTCCGAAAGTACTATATTATGCAAGTTTAAATTTCAAAAAGTACTCTATCTACGAGTATTCACAAGTAATTTTTAAATTCCTATAAATTTATTAATATATTTATTTCATTTTCTTAAAGATAAAATAGTAAAAATTAGTAAAACAATTTTAAAAAATCGTAAAAAGATTTTGAAAATTTTTAAATTGCTTATTCAATTACCATCAATTTTCCTGATTTCTCACGAACTGACCAATATGGATAAAGTACTATTTGGAACTGATGTCCTCAAATTTACTGTTCGAACATTATTTTCCTCACCACTTCGGCTCTAAATTAATATAAATCTTCTCCTTCCTAGCCATTGTTTTATGTTGAGCTATTCATTTATGTTTGATTCTCACTACAAGCATATAGGCACTGTATTTAATTTACCATTAAAATATTTAAAGCAATTTTCTTAATACGAGAGAGAAATGATTGCTTTTGGCTACTAACGTTTGCTCGTTCGCTATCTGATGGGGTTAATATTTAGAGATAACCTTATTGAAGCACTAGGTACTTCTGACGGAAGCCGTATACGACTCATTCTAGAATAGAATGGATTTTACGAAATGAGTTGGCTCCTCTAACGACTCATTTTTTCAAGCAAATTCTGTTTCCCTCAATTGCTCATTTGGCTGTAATGAATATTCAAGAGTATCTCACTAAGTTTATTACAGACATTCAGTGAATTATATGTATAATTCCATGCATGGAAAAAGTACTAATGATAATAATAATAAATTCTACAAGATATTAATCTCTTAATAGAAAAAAATAATTTTTAACTTACTTCGTTGGTTATCTAAATTTTTAAATCTGTTCAGATGGTTTGAATAAAGTTGAATGAATCCTTTGAAAATTACTTATATCACCTGCCTCACAGACCTAGGGTCTATGCCTATCTTGATATTAAATTCAATTGAATTATTTTTACTTTATCCAATGCGAAGCATGGGTAAAGTATTGTAATCAGTCTGGCGGATAGAGCGACTTCAAAGAGCCCTCAGGTAAAGACTACGGAACCCAGGGACTCAATTAAGGTCACAAATTGTAGTATTCAATTAGATTGAGTTTTAGCACGTGACGATTTTGACAAAAATTACCTGGGGTCTCGTCGAGAGGCCAAAAAGTGCCATTTTTTTGGAAGTGCGTGCGGATGGATGTATGTATGTTATCGTTTATTTCGTCCACGATTTTTTCCACACCGTTGCATCAATTGAAATGAAAATGAAAACCTAACAATTTTAACAAAATGAAGCGCTGATTAGGTTTTGGTCCACAAACATTAGTACTTTATTTCGGCACTTTTTTAGTTTTCTCTAAATATCTTGAAAATGACTTAACCAATTTTGATGAAATTTAATATTGTAATTGAGTACCTTGAGGACCACAAAAATGGTCATATAAAATTTTTTGTAAAATTATATTTTAAAGTACTTTACCCTAGACTACGATAGTTCATTGGATAAAGCTTAGCAACGATCCGTTGCAGTTTATTTCTTATTGCTGTGTTTAAATAAAACTTGTGAAATGTCTTAAACGAGAAGGAAAATAACTTTCACACACAATCTACATATTTTTACTTTCCAAAATATATTCTCTATATTATTTCATGATAGATAATGTGAAGCATTGCGATCGCCTCCTTAGGTCTTGACACTATGAGAGCTTCTATCTCAAAGGTGAAAAAAGTTAATTTCATTTTGTGACTTCTAGGTGTAAGGAATCGATGCCTTTAATAGTTTGAAACCGGATAAAACCAGATATTGAGGTCTCCAGAGGCCAAAAAGGGGTGAAAAATTCATCGGTGCGTAAGTATGTATGTATCTGCGAGTATGTAAGTACCCCCCAACAATAAGTCTCAGAGCTACGAAATTCGAAATTTAAGTTCCATATAGGCTAGAATGAGTAAAGTTTGATTGAAATCGGAACAATGGAAGTTGACATTTACATGAAAGCTTTTTGTGATTTTCTCAAAAGCGGCTCAATTTTTTTTTTAAATCGGTGTACATATTAAGTCTCTTAAGTTGTTATTCGTGTATAAATTTTAATCAGATTGAAATTAAGGAAGGGCCTGTAAATTAGGAGAGTAGCAAAATAAATATTTCAATGGTTCATACTCGTATACAGTAAGTCGCACACGTATAGGATTTTAAACTTTAGCTAGAAGAAGTATCTCGAGATTTTGGCTAAAAATTTGGAAGCACATGTTTACTTGAAGGTTTTTGGTATTTTGTAATTTCGTCTTTTTTCCGGTTTTCTGAAATAATTCGAATGAAGAAAATTGGCATGAAGATTTCAAATAAATGAGAAAATAATGTGAAAATCATGTGGGAACACCAGTTGATTTTTAATTCCAAGTTCAAAACTTTATGCACATGCTTTGATGATGCACAGAATGGGTCAAAACTTGATCAAAAAAATAAATAACATTTTATTTCAATTTTATTTAAGTTTGGTTGCAAAGAAAAATATTAATTCTTACCTAAATTTAAAATTAATAATAATATATCGTTTTTAACTAAAGCAAAAAATTACTCGGTCCGCTAGGTACTTTAGTTTAATAAAGAAGATTTAATTATTTTGTCTTTACTTTCATTATATTTAATGGGTATCATTCTAATCTTTCTAGAGTAACAGAAATCAACAATAATTTCTACTCTGCTAAAACCTCTCAGAGCTTGTCTTTTTGAACCTTGTATTAGCCTCAAGTCAGTAGATATCTTGAGAGGATTCCTTTGTCCGTGACCTTTTCCCCAAATACATTCTCAATTCCTTCTTTGGTCAGATTCATTTATCAAATTTGTTGAATTTGGAATAGATTGAATCAGAAAGTGAATCCTTTAAAATCAAACGGCTAAGCACGAGTATTGATTAGGATTTTCTCTAGTTTTACTGAAAATTGTACTGAATACCTATCAAATAACGTATTTCGCTGATAAAATATTTTAGAAAGAACATTTTGAACTAAAAGTTCTAACATTAGAAAGTCCAAAATGTAATAAGTTCTTCGCAATTGAAATACAAACATTTTGGAACCAAAATGAATTTCTGTAACTTTCCGTTTTTCAGTTGTCGTGGATATATCAAGAATGTGAAAGCGTACCGAATAACAAACTAGTTTCTCAGAAAAGTATTTAATCTCATTGAATAAATTTTAACTATTATTTAATAGATAATTCTTTTGGCCTCGTGAGCTTAGAACTCTATCTTTTGAGCTTAAATGAAACTTAAAAAAGTGTGTCACGGATTGAATATTATTTCATTTATTATCACTCAAGGATCAAAACTAAGAGACCTATTCAATATAGTAAGGGAAAGTATTGAGATATTTTTTCTCTTCTTTAGCTCGCCTTTTAAAGAAGCCATTTTTATTCTCTAGAATAATTTTCTTTCAATTATTTAATTTAATTTCAAATCATTCGAACAAATCTAGTTTTATAATATGAAAATATAAATTAGGTTAAGTTTCTTTGGATATAATTTTCTAAAAATAAAAAGTAACATTAAGGTCTCTCGGAATAATTGTCGAAATCTACATCTTAATTGCATCATCTATTCTGCTCTGTTGTGTGTTTCAAATTGTTCGATATCATGCGAACCTTAAATCATTTATTTTATTCACGAATAATTCATTTTCTTATCAATGCGAAGGTCAAACCAACTTGAAGACGATCATCTTTTAGGTTATTTGTATTTTATTTTTTTATCTAAAAAGGAAAAAATATAATCCTTTCTCATCAATTGATCAAATGTCACGATATTTTGTTAATTTATGGATTTAATGATCTATACAGGGGGTTTTTGAAACTGCATTTTTTTCTTTCAATCCATGATAGTAGGGGCTAAAATAAATCATTTTATAATATATCGTCCTAGCAAAAGTCGCTTAATAGCTGAGATATTCACATAAGACCGTAACCAAAAAAATTCAGGGGGGTTACGCAGTGAAACATGATCTTCCAGACGGCCCAGATTGCTTTTTTCGAGTATAGTAATTTTTTATTTTTAAAAATTTTAATAATATTTATTTATATTAAAAAAATAGAATGTTACGTCCGTAGGTCAAGCTTGAATCATTTGCCAATAGATGGCAGTGCTATAGCTTGAATGATTTATTATATAGTCAGGATAGATTTACTGGGGTGGACGGTGATCCGAGGCGGGGAGTTCCGAGGTTTGGGAGAGGGTCGGTGGGGTGGGGAGTGGTTGAAGATATAGGAGGGGGAGTGTTCAATTCACGGGGGGGGGGGGGTCCAGGGGGAGAAGCTCCTTGATTAATAAGAGGTCCGCCGAGTAACCTATAAAACTTCGATTTTTACATCAACAATTCGGGGGGATTCTAACCCTTATGCTACGTATTACGTTTGAGATGTATAAGGTAATTGGTTCAAATTACTACATTTAGAAAGTTTTTCGACATTTTATAAAAAGCTACTAATCCAATCTATTTGTCAAGTATTTATATATGAGCCTCTAATTTGTCAAACGGCTTAACTCTACGAAACAAATTGGAAAGAAAATTAATACTTATTAATATACATTTTAATATATGTATATATATAAGACAGACAAACACATTAGAGTATATTATTACTGGAATAACTTAATGGTTCTGAAATAAATTATTACTCGATGACAAAGTGAATTCTTTGTCATTTAGTGATGCTAACCTAATTATTGGAAATTTACTCTAAATATTAATCAAGTACTTTTATAGTAAAATTAAATAAGCCGGCTAAGTGCGAGTCGACCGCTCACCGAAAGTTCCTAACCTTATAACTCGCAAAATACTTAAGATATCATATTTATTTTTATTTTGCGTTGATAAGAAGAGAATGAAGGAATTTTTTGATAATTTTAATTTAAGTCGTTTTTAAATGTAAACGTGTATAAGCAATCACCAAAAATGGCCACTTTGTACTTATCACACCATCAGTTTAAATCGAAATAAATTGAAAAAAGTAATATACCTAATTCTACTTTACAAAAAATCTTTACAGGGATACTTTACATTCAATGATGAAAAATATTTTTCATTTTGATTCCAATTAAAATTCAACCCTTCCGAAATTACTTAATCATTCATTAAAATTTTACGTTTTAAATCAAATTAAGTAAAGTTATTTTTTTTATTAAAATTTTTTAAGGCTATTTCGATCCACTTCATCCAAATTTCATAAAATTTTATATTTAGTTTTTTGTATTGTTTTGAATAAAATTGGGCGAAAAATCTTTAAGATCCATCCATTTGTAATTCTTTCACGGTATTAAAAAAAGTTTGGCTATTTTTTTCTTCTTTAGTATTCCCTCACTGTTCTCTCTTAATATATTTCAATTTTAGAGGTTTAAAGAGATAATAATAAATATTAATTTATACCATATATATATAGAAATTCATAAAGAGAAAATTATATTTTTTTTCTTTTATAATTCACATGAACGAAGAAATACAAATAAATTAATGAGTAGTTCAGTTGAAAATTGAATGTATGACTGGTTTTATATATAATTTTAAAATCCTACTTCAAATATAAATAAATATAGATAACGGTAGCTCTATTAGCTCTATCCAGTGGAGTAGGTAATTAATTGAGTTATCTTCCAACAACAAACACACAAATATACACTGGATGTTTGTATTCGTTGAAAATTAACATCCATTACAGGTAATAATATATGTAGCCTAACCCCTGTATGGAAATGGGATTCTGCAAGCCCCCCCCCTCCCTCCAACCACCCTTATCACCTTCCCGTTGGCGATTCATTCCACTCGCTTTTGCACAAACAGTTGAAATCATAAACTCTAGTCTGAATGCCAAAGCGAAAACAATAAATGGCTAAAAAGAGAGGGTTTTAGGGGTAGGGGGGGAGAGGCTGAATGCGATCGACTAAAGTGAAGTCAATAGATTAAACGAAAACGGACACAAATTGCAATCTATTTATATTCATATAGGATAACTTTTTATTTATTATCTAATTCTACTTTGATGTTTAATCTATAGTTGTACCGATTTGGCAGATTAAATAGTTTGTTATAACAGGGATTATTGTTGAAAACAACAACTTCTAGAAAATAGGTGAGATAAAATGTGAACAAAACGAAAAATTGGAAGAAAAAGTGAAAACTTTTTGATGACACGGTAGTTAGTAAATCTATGAATTACAAAGTACGAATCTCTAAAAAATTTTAATTTATACCGAAACAGCAAACAGCGGAAAAAACTAATTTTCAACCATTGTTTTTACTTTAAGATTTAGTACCTGGAGGCACCGAGCGATGCTCGGTAACTTCTTCCTTCAGTTAAAACCTTTATTTTAATATTATTTTTAATTTATAATTCTGATAAAAAAGGTCTATTTTATTTGAGAGCCGTTTTCAAATTAAAAAAAAAATACAAATATATATATAGTATTCGCCCACTGTACCCCACCCCGCATGACACCACCCCCGAAACCTCGCCCTACCCCCGGATCCCCCACCACTGCACCCCACCTCCTGCACCTGTTTTGATTCAACCATATGATTCATTTTTATTCATCCAATTGTTAATAAATTAAACCTATCAAAATGTGTTGTTTTTTCAGAAAATTGAGACCTGCTTATGTGAAATATATTTTTAAATAAATTCTTGATTATTTTTTATTCTATTAAATAAATAAAGTTCTTTATAAAAACAATTATAAAACGTTTATTAATATTTCTAACGTTTATGGAGAACAAAATATGTTAAAATCCACAATCACAATACTTCTTCAAGGCCTTTGAGAATAAAGGATTAACCCGACCCATTGTCTGTCTGGGTATAAAAGCAAAGATAAACCCTTTTTAAAACCCTAAGAATGGGATTTGTCTACCTGAGAATAATTAATTTGATTACGAAAAAACCCATCAAAAACAATTTTGTCGAAGATGAGACCGTGACAGATCGAATTGTCACCCCAAAAACCCCCTAACCCGTGAATTTCATCAAAATTGGTAGAGTCGTTTTCAAAATATAACCAAGATACAAATATATAAACAAACAAATATATATACAAATAAATATTCAATTTTTGCTCGTTTAATAAGAGTAGATATTCTATAGAAGTATTGCGATCGTCTGCCTGGGTCCTGATTCTCTGAGAGCTTGTATCTCAGAGATGAAAAAAATTAATTTCATTTTGTGACATCTAGGTGGAAGGAATCGAGGCCCTTAATAGTTTAAACCGCATTTAGGACATAAGAATTTTCATTTTTTTTTATTTTCTCAAAAAAGTGACGTTTTTTAAAAAAAAATTGCTGTACTTATCAAGGGTCATGACTTATTAGTCGTATATAAATTTAGAAGAGGGTGTAAATTAGGAGTGTTGATGATTTGAAATAAGTGAGAATGTGACAGTCGTGTGGTGACCACACCAGTTGATTTTTATTCAAACTTAGTCCCAAAGACAATTTAATAAAATCTATTTAAACAACCATTCTTACATATTCGGGGTTTTATTAAACTTAACAATGGAGAAATTTTACATAATTTATATAATAAACAACTCTAAAACTCATTGTTAGATATGTTGCAGTAAAAACCCGTTTAATTAAGAGAGGGTTCTATCCTTCATACCTTTGTCACAACTAAAATTTACTGATATTGGTTGAGTTTGGTTCAAAGGTCTAGAATCTTTATTTTTGACTTTTGGCTTCATTTTTTAAATGGAAATGTCAAAAATTACATCTTCATTAGAAGCAAAGTAGTAGAGGAGTTGACATTTTCGTTTAAAAATTTTTGAAAATAAACACCCAAAATGAGACGGAAGGTCAAAAATGAAGAAGTAAATTCTAGTTGCCACAAAGGTATTAAGTGAAACGCCTTTTAACTAGTAATAACTTGTTTTTACTGCAACAGATACACTGTTAAATAAATTGTAAATTTACTATATGTTTAAAATACAAATAGATAGTAAATAAGAAAAAAAATACTATATTATATTACTAAAAACACATTAACTCATTGCAAAAATATAAAAATAAATTTTAACTTTACTTTTTTATTGTATTAATTAGATATGTATTAGTAAAAAATATGAAAGATTTGCCGATGGTAATAGATTCAAATTTACAAGAAATCATAAGTTGGTGTCATCTATTAAATTCGATGGAATGGAATATTT
This sequence comes from Forficula auricularia, assembly GCA_024734495.1. Classification (NCBI taxonomy): domain Eukaryota; kingdom Metazoa; phylum Arthropoda; class Insecta; order Dermaptera; family Forficulidae; genus Forficula; species Forficula auricularia. Next base: position 855,294 of record JALMQS010000691.1, on the reverse strand, counting down.
TTATTTATATGTCAGAGGGGTTGTTTTACACCCCTCGGGAATCGAACCCGAGTGCCAGTAACAGCAATCCGGGCCACCTGGCTCATCTGCAGGATGCGAACCTCTCTGACATATGTACATGCGTAAAATATTTTACTCAAAGATTGTTATCTTAATTTGTAAAATTTCGCAATATAGTGATTCTAAATTTAAACATATAGCCATGCCATACAAAACACATCAAAACACTCAACGACCTTTATTTAAATTGTATGGCATGAGTATATGTTTAAATTTAGAATCACTATATTGCGAAATTTTACAAATTAAGATAACAATCTTTGAGTAAAATATTTTACGCGTGTACATATGTCAGAGAGGTTCGCAACCTGCAGTTGAGCCAAGTATCCCGGATTGCTGTTACTGGCACTCGGGTTTGATTTCCGAGGGTGTAAAACAACCCATTTGACATATAATTAAAGATATTCCATTCCATCGAATTTAATAGATGACACCAACTTATGATTTCTTGTAAATTTGAATCTATTACCATCGGCAAATTAATATCTTTCATATTAAATTAGGAAAAGTCATCCCATTGCCATTCGAATTTTGAATCTCTTCAAAATTCGAAACACTCAACGGCCTTTATTTAAATTGTATGGCATGGCTATATGTTTAAATTTAGAATCACTATATCGCGAAATTTTACAAATTAAGATAACAATCTTTGAGTAAAATATTTTACGCGTGTACATATGTCAGAGAGGTTCGCAACCTGCAGTTAAGCCAAGTGGCCCGGATTGCTGTTACTGGCACTCGGGTTCGATTCCCGAGGGGTGTAAAACAACCCCTTTGACATATAATTAAAAATATTCCATTCCATCGAATTTAATAGATGATACCAACTTATGATTTCTAGTAAAAAATATGTTGTATGATTACAATACTGGTATGTAATACCTATTACTACTAAAAAATTTGAGGCCGGACTTCCTATTTTTTATAGTAAAATTAGATCATAAATTTTTAACTGTGTATTTTTTAAGATGTTTACTTCTCTAGTAAAACTAATGTAGAATATTCCCACTGAAGATGGGTTGAGTAAAAACACGAAATATATATGGGTATTTTAAATTTTTTTTATCTGACGGTGATTAAATAAAATAAAATGAAAAATAAACTAAATACTTTTTTCTCATTTAGAAAACAAAAAAAAAAAAAAAAGAGTAAGAAATATAAGATTAACTAAAATCATTAAATTAAGAGGTGATTCATTAAACGTTCCTGACGCCCGTCTAGCACATGATTAAATGGTTCTTATCAATTCGGAATTAAAGCAAATCCCGTTTTCTTTTCTCGCCTGGAAGAAAAGAGTTTAGGCTGTTCCATCATAAACATAGCGATAAGCCTAGGGGTGAACGGTGGGCGGATTGCACCATTTATAACGGAGCCTAGGGTCAGAAGGGGGCGGGCTGGGGGTAGGATTCGAGTCTTTTTCTTTTTTGTGCTTTCTGCCAAAACAGTTTATCATTTATTAATAATGGATCAAAAGGTTAGTACCGAGAATTTTCCATTATCCCCATTAGAAATGATTTAATGAGTTTTTCTTTGAATATATTAGACGAAAGTTTACGATATAAAAGAGAGAATATTATATTTGAAATTCAGTGAATTGGGATAGTAACAAATAATACAGTGGGGGCCGAACGATAAACTTTTCCCTACCAAGAATCTCGAGTTCAAGATTCTGTAATATGGGGGCTTTTTTGAAAAAAAAATGCACTGTTGGAAATAGCGTTTCGTACAATGAAATTTTCATACCTTAGCCGAATTAAGATCATGGTACGAGGATACCCTTTAGATATATGAAATGTGAAAGTTAATTCATTTTAATAATTTTCTAAATATATCTCGTTTAATAATTTTTTCACAATCATACTATATATAAGATCCTAGATTAATTTGTAACAACGCTGAGAGAATTTTCTTTAAAAAAATTACCCTCTTGCCTAGAATCGAACCGACGAACTCTTGAACCAAGGGCATCAGCTCTAGCCATTACACCAATGCAACATTAATATTTATATCTTGATTTCTGTTACTAAAACTATATATTTTTGATTTAGACTTGGTGTCGAGATAATATTGTATTCATTTGAACTCGAATGAAAATGAAAAAATACCAATAGATTTTAAATTAAGAAACATTAAATATATATTAATTAACGAGTCAAATTTGAAATATAATTGTAATTTGGACTCGAATTTTGAAATTGAAAAGACTCTAATTCATTTTAAATTAAGAAACATTAAATATATTGATAATTATTCCTCCTCCCCCCCCCCTCGCCACTCAAAAATTAAAGAGGCAAAACTTTTAAGAGACGATGTATTTTCGGTAGTTTACGGGTATACATTTGGAGTGTGGTTTTTTAAGAGGAATAAAATTTGTTGACCGAGACGCTGCCCGCCAGGGCACTAACCTGAGGGCTGAGCTTCGAGGGCGTGCCAATGGCACGCCCTCGAAGCTCGTTATAAAATATTTGAACTATATTTAAGAAGTAGATAAGCTAATAAAAGTTCATCTTCATATAGTTATTAGGCAGTGTTCTGAGTTGGGGATCCTTTATCAGTGGTCAAGAGTCTTGAGCTGAATACTCCAAGGACCCCAGTTTGAATCTCTGCTGATCCTTCTGTCTATAATAAAAATTTTCTTTATTCTCTAATAAATTTAATGTTTTTAAATTTACATGCTAATATTTGACAGCCTATAATCTTATCCCTACACTGATTTACACACACATATATAATATTATCATCGCATAGGAGGCGATTAAATGGGCTTTGTTTCCGAATTAAAAAATAAAAAAACAAAAAACTTATAAAATTTACACAATAAAATTAAAATCTTATATTATTTACAATTTTTTAAATTATTAAGGTGCAACGTTCAATAGGCTCCTATATTTGTGTCAATACAATATTTTATCCGGCAGAACAGGGTAGTTTGTAAGCTAAATAAGATATAAAGATGAAATTTATAAATTAAATGTATTCATTTCCCCTAAGTGGCTCCATGTATTACGTCACACGAATTTCAAGATTTTTAGACCCCCCTCCCCCTGTGTCACATTTTGTCACATTTTCATTGAGCGTCCAGTATTATGACGTCACATTATCACTTTCATGCTCTACAATTTAATAATAAATTTGAAAATTGTTGAAAATTTTAATTTGACTTTTGTGACATCAGAATTTTCAGAAGATCCCTAGGCCCCCTGTCACATTTTGTCACAAATCTGAAATTCTCAACCCCTTACTGTGTAAAGTAATTTATAGACGGCCCCTAAAATCAAAACATTGTATTACAATTTTATTCGAATGATTATTTTGAGAATGGTCGAATTTTATGCTGGGAGGAAAATAAAAAAATATTATATCATAGATAATGGGTATGCCTATAAAGATCTCAATAAGTAAAATTGCCAAGTGACCTTTCCAAATTAGTCGTTCGGAACCGGCGTTAAAAAGTAGATCCCGTATATCTGTGTAAAACAACTAAATACACTCAGCACAGGTATATGTGGAGAGGCGCCGACACCCGTTTCGGGTATGGCACTCGAAGAAGAAGTAGAATTAAGCTGAATTTTTGGGTATTTAATTTACGGTCTAGCAATTGGGAGAAATATCCTTGTTTACACGATTTTTGTATCGAACGGAATTTCAAATCCGCTGAACTTATGTAAAAATTTTTTCAAATCATTGTATCCTTATCAATGACAAATAAGAATGAATTGATAACTCAAGTATCCAGTTCGCACTTGTCAGCTTTTTTAACACAACCAAATACGTCTTTATTTCGTTGTCAAAATAGATGCGAGTAGTTGAGTCAAATCAGTTTTAAAAATGATTATTATTTGATGATGTAGGAAATACGACATTTGGCTGGATATATTTCATTAATTGAAAAATACTGATTTTTTTGAATTTCTCAATTTAACAGTCACTTAAATCTGCGCAAAATTTGACTTTAATGAGCAATTTCAGGCCGTGTTTATACATGTTTCTATATTGAATTTCTGCTCCTGTAGGATAAGCATCCGATCTACAAAGCTGTCTATTTGAAAGCATAACTTTCAGGGGCGCTCAAGTTGCTTTTTAATACTACAAACTAATGCTTTACTCTTGTAATAATGCCGGATGGCTAGTTTAGTATAAATAGATAGGTAGACTGATGATGATGTTTCCATGTACTGCATTCCAATCCAATTTCGATTTACATTGGCTGATTTAAGTGAATCTAGCGATTAATCACATAGACCTATATATTGCAATTGACTCGGGGAATGTGTGTGATTGCACAGTCGGGCAACAGTTAATATAAACAGAGAATTTATTTACAGTGGATGTGGATAACCAACCGGAAAAATAGATCAACAAAAAATAAATAAACTACCTAGTACACATGTGACTTTTACTTAACTTTTCTCTTTAATTAAAAATCAACATTTATTTAATTTATTTATAATATATAATTCTCTGAGGTTAATCCAAATTATAGAGCAGGAGATACGCAAACTCAATTTGAACAAGAATAGAAAACAAAGCGTTTGAACAAGAATGATAACTTTTCAAATTAGAATTCAGTAATGTAATATATTAACACGGTATAATAATATGTGCAATAAAGAAAGTAAATATTACATTCAGAGGAATTAATGAAATTGCTATTAATGAAAATAAACAACCACTAGAGACTAGACACTAGTAATACTCGTCATTGGTGAATAACAAACATATTCTTATGGGAAGAAAAGTTTTTGATCGGCGATAACTCTCTGCCTTTAGATACCAAGAGGCTGAATTTCCGAAAGAATGAACACAACAAAAAATTATCTATGATAGCTGAGATTTAGTACTTGATAATCTCTTAGGATTTCCTCTTAAATTCTATTCCAGCTCACATATAAACCAGCTGCAAAGCCCGCCTTCGTCGGGCATCTTTCTGGTCAGAGGGCTACGCCCCTGGACCCCTCCCAGTACGGCACTGGTATAATAAAATAATTTATAATCACCCCCCCCTCCGGTTTCTAGTATTTTTGTTTGAAATTTTTAGATTTTCAATTATTTTTCTAAAATAAAATTTAAAAATATATTCATTTTATTTAAGTTTTTCAGTTCTTCTTTCTTGTTAATTTTATATTTTTATAAAATATTTCCCCCAACTTTTTTTTCTCTTAACCTCCCCCCCCCTAAAATATTCTACCTATGTACATAAATATATTCATTATATATAGTATTATTTATACGGGGTGTGGCATGAAGATCTATCACATTTTGAAGAGGTATCAAAAATTGAAAAAATCTGAATATTATATAAGTGGAAAAAGTGTATGGGGGTAGGGGTCAAAAATAAAAATAGAATAAAAGGGCTAGAAATTCTACCCATTTCATTCAATTTTCATTTTTGACCCCTCCCCCTTTTTTTGTCTGATAAAATGTTTAAAACACATTAAAAAAAAAATATTTTATGTTCTTTTCAAAAATATATTCAGTTTTTTTCTATTTAAATTTTTTCACTTTTTTATACCTCTTCAAAATGTGGTAGATCTTTATCCCCACCCTGTATATATAGGTATATGTTTCATCAAGCAGAGATCACCATCTTTGATTTCTCTTTATGAATCATCACCTCGGTTACTTTCGACAAAAAACAATCTTTTCAAATAAATAATTAATCATCATCATTAAAGAACAGTAAATATCATAAAAAATGCATTTGAGAATTTTTTTAATGGATTTCGTATAAAAATATTTCAGAGAATTTTGCCAGGCTAGGTAATCTTATCGAGCAACGGGATTCTTTCCATTCTATTCCTTGCTTTATTTGTTGTCGATAAACCCTCGAGGCAGCATCGACGACACTCTCCTACTACGAAAAGGTAAACAACCCTTAATTTCTAACCCTATATTTTATATATAACATTCTTATATAAGTCCAATATCAAATAATGTTTAGAAATTAAATTATTTTGCAAAAAAATAAACATACACCTATATATTTTTTTAAGGAAAGTGTAATTAGGTAGTAAGTGTTGTACTATTTTGTAATCTTGATGTCTAAATGGGGCATCTTTTAAAATAACTTGACATTTTAGGGTAGATAATCTTTGGCTATTATAGTCATTAATGGTTTAATAGCTATTAATAATGCTATTACTAACCAAAGATTAATTGAATCATGATGATAATTAACATTAATTAAACCAGCTGAGAAGCCCTCCTTCGGCGGGCAACTTGCTGGCCAGAGGGCTCCCTGGACTCTGCAGTGGGTTTTAAGATAATAATTAATTAAAATTTTCTAATTTTAATAAATTTTATTTGTGATGGACTATATTAGTGGGTTTTAAAATTAAAAAAAATCACGTCGGCTTCGTCGCTCAAGCCGATTATAATAAGCATAAAATTGAAAGTTTTTGCCGAGAGTAGCAGAATTTTTATATATTGAAGGAGACAATAAAGGAGTGTGTCTTCTGCTGGAATTATAAATTTTATTTATTTATAACGAGACTGTAGTTTCGAGGGCCTTGCCCTCTTCATCAGTCTTTTACAATGGATTGATGAAGAGGGCAAAGCCCTCGAAACTATAGTCTCGTTATAAATAAATAAAATTTATAATTCCAGCGAAGACACACTCTTTATTGTCTCCTTCAATAATAAGTATAGATAGTTTCAGTTTCAAATCATTTTTCGAATTTTGTGATTTAGATTTTACACATACATACACTCATAATGAACAATGTTTGAAAAGGACGTCATTTAAAAAACAAATCCCCACAAAACATGAATATATATTTTCACTTTCAATTGGTTATATTTCCTAAACGGTTACTCCTATCAAAAAAATATACAAAACCTTTTTTGTAGACACATTTATATTCTATCAATTTGATAATGGTACTTTTATCTTACGATCAATAGATACGGAGATATTTACGAAAAACTGATTTTGAACCTTTTTTTCGTGATTTAACACATGTTAATATGATTTATACAACTTGAATTGCCCCGACTTTCGCCCCGGACTGTTCTTATCTTGGTGAAATAAAATATAAAAATTAGAAATACAGATTGAGACATCGTGAAAATTTTATATTCTTTACATATCCCCAGAAAACATGTCATTAAAAAAGAATTGTCCCGAAAAATGATAATTTTTTTTTAGAATTTCTAAAAGTAGGAAACCCAAAATCTATCAGTTCTTTGTTATGGAAATGAAAATTTTTGTCACAAGAACAAACTTGCCACTAACTTTTGTGCTATTGTACTTATCTGAATTGGCACCCACATACAGAGAATACAAATTATGCTTAATTTTCCTTCACATTTAATAAATTTCAATAAATAAATTAATAAAAAAAAGTGAATATTTTTTAATAAATTCAATTCTCCATCCGCCCGGCAAGCAGCGCTCGCGTGTCAAAATCAATTAGTTAACTCTAATTTGTCAGTCAAAATCTTGTTAACAGTGACATTATTATACTTTCAATAATATGTTAATTGTTCGAATGTGTGTTTTTATTTTGTTATCTGATCCTATAGCTTGAAATTATATGGTAATTTGAAAATAAATTACACAATTGAATCATAAATCTAAACTGATTACTGATTCTATAAAATATCAAGGCATTCTATTCCCCAGACAGACACGTTTTATCCAACAGCGTTATTAATTCGGATCATGACTACCGAAGAATTCCCCCGTCTCTCTCGGCTATATATTATAAATATCGAGTTTCTGCGAATAAATGAACTATGGTGGATAAAAGTCAGAGAAAAGAAAGAGGGAAGAAAAATTTTGACCTAAAAATGTGAGACTATAGAGGGGGATAACGAGCAAATGCACTTCCGCTTGGGAAAATAATAAAAGAAATGGCAATAAGAAAAAAATAAATGATAAAATGAAAGAGGGACGACAACTTGATGCCTTATCGGTGGGGGGATACATTTTTCAAAATTCAATCTATAATAACAGTAAAATATATATTGAAAATAAATGCTTCACACGCTCTAAACAATTCCCCAGTGAGCATAATAATGGTTTATAATACATTTTGAAAAAACAATTTTACTAAAAGCTTAACAAAATTTTTTTTATCATTTTTTTGGTGGTATATATTTCTATAACTATATTATAAATTTATTTGATTTTGATAGATTTTTAAGTTATGGCCGAGTGGGTAGAGAGTCCTTAAGGAGGTTCGGGACTGTTTATCATTTTTATACGAAAATTCTCAAATTTTTACCATCGAATTATTGATGCATTAAATATTTATTACCGAAATTTGAAGTTGATCGTATGTCTCATTATCGAAAAATAAATTATTGAAAATTGTCCTTTTAACATGGAAGTAATTGGACCGAGCTTTTAAAAGGGCTATAACTTCTATACAAATTATAATAATTTCATATATACTGATCAATAATTCAACTTTTATGAATCGAATGATACATTTTCAATAGATTTGACAGTCTAGTTAATTAGTTATTTATAAATGTATAAATAAAAAGTTATTTGCAGCCAACATAATATGACAAAAGCACTAGTAGTAACTCTATTTGTTGAAATTGTTTTTGTGTTAAATAAATGTTTTTATAATGAGAAAAAATTTATCTCAATATTCTTTTTATTACTATTATCAAAACAAAGATTTTTATTCGAAATTAACCTCATTATTAACAATTTTTTTATTAAAAAATTTGGTATCCATAAGTTGTCACTCTGGAGAAATATAATAGATTTTTTCGAAGATCAACCAGATAGATAAGCAGTCTCGAACTCCTTTAAAGAGAAACAAAGAGGTTGTTCTCTGCTTGATGCAAATAAACATACACATATAAAAAGAAAAATTATTTATTGATTGTATTTAAAATATTAAAATATACAAATCTTTTACAAAACAATCTAGAATTTTAAACGAAGCAACTTTTTTCTTTTTTTGAAAATTTTACCATTGAAAAAGGGAGAAATTCTCCCGAAACGTTTGGTTGAAAATAAAGTGGTTATAGATTGTTTTATAAAAGATTTCTATTTTTTTAATATTTTTTTCAAACACATATATATTTCAAACATAAATATGTTACTATATACATATTTATATAATTTATTTGTTTGAGACTATAGTTTCTAAGGCTTGGCCTTCACCATCAGTCTTTTAATTAGAAATAGTTTATTTCTCATGGTGTCAATCACTAATTGGATAGTGAAAATCTTTTTTCGCAGCAAGCTATTAGCCATTCAAACTACTTGAGAATGGATGACGAGAGAACTGATTGACCCCATGGGAAATAATAGATAAAATATTATGTATCATTCGCATCCATAATAAATTTGGATTAACATTAGTCTTTTTAATTATAGAAATATTTTATCTATTTACAACAAGAATACCAGGGAATTGGACAAAAATTAAAAACCCAGAGTTTTTATTAAATGCGGCCGAAGTTTCGTCAATTTATCTTGACTATCTCAGTTGCCCATTTTATCACTCTGTAAAAAAAATTTCACTACGACAAGATTAATGATGTTTTATCGTATACTGAAATAGTTTTTGACAAAGAATGATAAAATGGGCCACTGAGGAAGCCAAAATAAATTGACGAAACGTCTGGCCCATTTAATAAAATCTATGTTTTTAATTTTCGTCGAATTCTCTGCTATTTCTGTTACAAATAGATAAAATATTTCTAATTAAAAAGACTAATGATGAAGGCCAAGCTTCGAAACTCTAGTCTCAAACAAATAAATTATATACTATATATGTATATACATATTTGTTTGACATATACAGTATATATTATGTGTATGTTTATTTTCATCAAGCAGAGGACAACCTCTTTGTTTCTCTTTCTGATTCAAGAACTTTGCTACTCTCGGCAAAACAAAATCGTTTCAATTAAAATGAGAGTCCTTTCCTACGGAACAAGAGACCCTGGTTCAGAGTCTGTGATCGGATTTTCTTCCCTAAGAAAAATGCAAAAAATCAGAAATTATCAAATTACTGGTCGTATCTAATTAATTTAAATTGATAGACAAGTTTAAACCAATCGGGTGTACCTTTGTTGCCAAGTTTCAGCTTTTTAACTAGAACCGTTTGCTGATAAAGAAATTGTCAAATCACTGTTTGTTTAGAGCATACCGAGTCTTGTAAAGATATTCATTTTTTTCTCAAGTTATTTAATTAAAATATTGATTTGTGAGGCAAGGGAAAGCCGTGTGATATGCACATTAGTTGATTAAACTCAACAAATACTCTTAAATATAAAACTTAAGCTACTCATCTACAAATATATTTTTTTAGACTACAAATAACATTATTAATTTGAAAGCATCAAGCACTTATTTAGTACTAAAGCCTGATCTTTTGTTTTCTAGTTAAGTCAAGCAAATAAAATTAAATGAAAGCTTTCGCTTCCAGGGCTTAATGCAAAATGGTAATAATTTTCAACGTCTCGTTTTTTTTTATTTTATTTCTCTATCTTATCCGCTCAATAAACACATTTCGCTACATTTGGGAACTCGATATTCCCGAATGTCCGGAAAGCTATTTTTCATAACAAAAGCCTCGCTATAAAAGGATTGCTTAAAGATATAGGAAAAGAAAAAGAAATAAAAAAAAAATCCCATGGTTGCATTCATTTTTTAAACTGTTTTGAAAATGTGTCGAAAAATTTATCAAATTCACACTCTAATAAATAATTAGTTATCAAATAGGTTTTATAAGAATTTTGCTGGCTTGGTGTGTACTGGATATATTAATTTTTTATTGTTAGAATAAATAAACTGAACTTGCCTCCTTCCAGCAATTTATTTTGTTTTTCAAATGGTTATTCCAAACATTTCGAGAGCGTTCTCAGCATCTCTTCCTCAGTGGAAACCACTCTCCACCAATGTGCCGACTCCATCAGTTTGTACAGAACATTGATAAAAAGCTCGATCACACAACATGTATATATATGTATGTGTGTGTTGTGTGATCGAGCTTTTTATCAATGTTCTGTACAAACTGATGGAGTCGGCACATTGGTGGGGAAGTGGTTTCGACTGAGGAAGAGATGCTGAAAAGGCTCAAGAAATATTTGGAATAACCATTTGAAAAACAAAATAAATTACTGGAAAGAAGCAAATTCAGTTTATTTATCCTAACAATAAAAAAAATAGGTTTTATTTTTATACATACTCAAATCACTTCGGAGTTCTCACTACGTCATTTTAATCGAAATAAATTTAAAAACTTAATTCTTTTTAAAGATAATTAGTAGAGATTATGGTGTTGGTGCAAGGTGAAACATCTTTAATAAAGATAAGAGTAAATAAATATATGTAATATTCATTTAAAGAGATCCTTTCAGAGATACCTCACACTATATTAAACAAAAAATATTTATTGAAAGTTTCTTTTAGCCGAGAGCAGCATAATTTTTATAAATTAAAGTAGACAATAAAAAAGTGTACGTCTCCTGCTGGAAAAATAAATTTTTAAATTTATTTATAACGAGACTATAGTTTCGAGGGCTTTGCCCCCTTCACAATTGATGTGTGAAAGTGAGTTTTGTAATAGACTGATGAAGACGTCAAATCCCTCGAAACTATAGGTAGTCTCGTTATAAATAAATTAAAAAAATAATTTTTCCACCAGAAGACACACTCTTTTATTGTGTCCTTTAAAAATATTTATTATTTTTGTCCCCACATAAAATTCGACTCTCTCAAAATAATCAGTCGATTAAAAAAGAAATTAATACGATATTTGATTTGTGGGGAAATGAATGAATACATTTAACTACTAAATTTCAAGTTTGCATCTTATTTTTTTAGTTAACGAGCTACAAAACTGAGAGATGTTGTAGCAATACTAACTAATATGGTCCCGTTTTATCTTTTAAATGGAACTTTAAAAATGTATAATCAGAGACGGTTCTATGATAAGCCAAGTAATCGCGTCAGCTCAACAAGGAGGACCAATTACCCTTATTCCTTGCTTCTGAATTGATTCCAGGGCACAGGGTCCTTTCCACATGTGCCAGGCATATTCGACAAAAGAAAGCTTAAGTTGAGTGGGCATAAAATACCAAACAGAAAACCGATCCTTGCTACAGCTGAGAAAGCAGCAAAAATTATAAATATAAATATATTATTCAATTTATAAATTTCTCTTAAATAACATAACATTAAAAATTCATAAATAATAATAATTATACAATGTCAATAATAAGATTGACCCCACAATGTTTCTCAATTAGCGAAGATCACGAACCGCTACACCTAGAATATTAGTTGTTAGTACAAATTTCTAATATATTTTAAGAAAATTAAAATTATTTAGAGCTAGAGGGAAATAAACTAGGAGAAACAAGAGCTTTTAACAGTGTACATGTGCTTATTGGTTGACATATTTATACTCGTACAGTACCTAAACATTCCGATCACAATTTCAGTTTTGACAAAATCTGAAATCTTACTATTAAAATTATAAGCCAATATATATATTTTTCATATATTTATACATATAATACCTTTTTACTTTCACAGATATATTCTCTATGTCATATAATGTTATAGGATATAATGTGAAGTATTGCGATCGCCTGCTGGGTCCTGACACTTTGATTAAATTTACATATAGCTATTATATAAATATAATTTTTTTAAAAATTTTCCAAGACAAATAATTGTTTATTTGTGTACAAACATAGGACATTGGGTCCAACTTAGAATATTACTTATTAGTACAAATTTCTAATTTATTTTAAAAATTATTTATATATTTTTAACAGCTATTTTCTTTCTAGGTATAGAACAAAAATTGCTACTTGTGAGCTCTCTCATTTCATCATTTGAAAGCAAAAAAATATACACTAATTCTAGTTAATAATAAATACCTATACAGCGATCACATTAAATATTTTTTTATTTTAAAACCCATACAAATTTCGACCCTTCCCAATTGATATTTTCAATTTTATCAATTAGGATTATAAATAAGGCTAAAAAAGTATATCTGGTAAAAAAGTTTATGTGATAGGTTGTTTTAAATCACGAAAAGAAATCCGTCTCATAGTATTTCTAATGGAGCCAGGCATTGTTATTCCCCCCTAGTAAGTCTACTTATAGATTTTTTTCAATAATTATCATTTTAATGTACGATATCATTGAGTAGAACAATATAATCTAAAAATCTATAAAATACAAACTTTTTTTTTTAAGAAAAGAAATTGTATTCAGATTTTTTTCTTCTCATTTTTTTTTCATTAACTCGTCGAAAGAAAATCGGAATACAATGTTCTTTTTTGATATTTGTCAGTGAATATACACAAAAAAATAAAAAAAACAATTCTACTAAAAATGAGAAGACGAACCGATCGTCCTCCAGTTTTTTTTCTTTTTCTAAGGCAGATGAGGGTAATTCTTTTAAGGGTGGTCTCGTTCGCCCCTGCACTCCCCTGCCCCCGAAATGCGGTCTTTCTAAACCGATTCCAGTCACGATCCTCCGACGCCCTCCTTCACATTATCCCATCTGAAACGGCAACTTTTTGAGATGGAAATCGTGTCCCTCCCACTTTCCCTCCAACGACACAGAAGAAAGTCCCATCCGTCCGATTTTCCACTACCGACCTACTCACACTAGCATCCATCTCACCTCACTCTCACTTTTTCTTATCTGGCAATTCTTATCTATCTATCCTAGTAATCAATTTGCATTTTAAAAAACTACACCCTAGAAATAATATAAATAATTCACGCTCCTTTATATCTCAAAAAATTTCATTTGAAAGTGAAGTTTTACTATTTTTTAGGTTTCTGGTTAAAAAAGAAAACGTGGCCTTATTAATGTCGCTATCAGAATATTGCAACTAAATAAGATATAGGGTAAGGTGGGCCAAAGATCTGAGCCAATCAGCTTAGAAAACAGGAAGTTGCTATTGAAGACATATGTATGGAGCATAGCCATGTATGGGTGTGAAACCTGGACAATTAGAGAAGAGGAGAGAAAGAGATTAGAGGCTTTCGAAATGTGAGTGCTACAGAAGAATGATGAATATTAAATGGATGGATAAAATTACAAATGAAGAAGTTCTTGGAAGAATCGGAAAAAGAAGAACCTTGTGGAAGAGTCTGAAGAAGAGAAGAGGTCAGATGATGGGGCACACACTGAGACATGGGGGACTGCTTAGGAATATCTTGGAGGGGGAGGTGGGAAAGAAAAGGGGAAGGGCCAGATTAGAATATTTCAACCAAATAATTGGGGATATGGGATGCCAGACATTTAGAGAGGTCAAACAGCTGGCGGGGGACAGAGTCGAATGGAGACGGATTGTTGCATCAAACCAGTCTTAGGACTGTATACTCAATGATGATGATGATGGGCCAAAGATTCGCGCGGGACAAAGGTCGCACCTAACTTTTAAACTGACCTCCAAATTGTATCGTCGTTTTAGACCTTTTGTTATGTTAGTAGAAATGGTAGCAGTCGACACTAGAATTGTCTATTGCAGAACGAGAGCCGTCTGTCAACTATGAGGTAAAATTGTTTTTTTACTATTATTTATGTAATATTTTCAGGAATGTTCAGGTATAAAATCAGTAGGTCTCCGACTTTGGAAATGCCCTGACCAACCCGATATTTTAAAATATCAATGGGAAGATGTGATTGGCCACTTGAACGATTCGAACAAATTCAGCAAAACCCGCAAAATCTACTCCATTCCAGAATTGGATCAATTCTTTTAGGCCCTAGATAGAAACTTACGTACCTTCTTTAAAAGTGTCTCAGTTTAATGAGAGTTTCGTAGTAAAATAAACAAACTGTATTTTTATTTGTAATTTTTATATATAATTTGGTTTTCTTGACAAATAAATGCACAAATCGTATTTTAACGTATAATTTGCTTAGGGGGCAAAGATCTGCGGGCGCGGATGTTTGACCCACGTGTGTGGATCTTTATTTTTTTCAATTGTATACAAATTGTGATAGGTTAAATATTTTTTTTTTAATTACCAAGAAAAAGTAGCTTTGAATCTTCTCTTTTGATAAACGACTCAACCACCAGTGTATCAACCACCAAAGCATCAAATGTGCTACCAAATTTCGATTAATTTTTGTAAATCTCAATTTAGTTGGCATAAATCTCGTGAATATTAAAATATTCCCACTACTAATAGGTAGGGCATTTCGATTGTTTATTTGTTTCATTTTATCTTACGCCATTAAATTGGAAAAGTGCCAAGCCACTTCATTCGCCAGTATGTTCAGTCTTTCAAGACATGCATCCACGAACACATTCAACTCCCTAAATTTCTTTTTATTTCCAAGATACAAGGGTCCACCGCGGACTTCAAAGGTTAAACCTTTTCGGTGCAACTTCTTCTTGTATCAGTATCATTATAAAAAAGGAAAAAAATTCGTTTATCCCCATGACTTCAAGAAACTTCTCTCTCCGCCTCTCTTTTTCTAGACTCTTATCATCTTCAAACCTTCAAAGCTCGATTGCACAGACATTTACGCAAGGGTCTTTCAAGAACTCTAGGGGCTACAACTACATGGCACGCCTCTTCTTGAATTCTATTGAATTACAATAAGAAAAATGGGGGGGGGGGATCAATGGATGGGCCATAAACTCTAGCTCCGGTCTTGTTCATATAAATATTCATCAAAATATTCAAAGAGAGAGATGAGAGAGAGAAATAATCGTTCAAGTTCAAGATATTTTAATTTATTTTTTTTTCGAAAGGGAATTGAATCACGGTATGTTGATTTAATATTTAATGGAATCGAATTATTAATCAATTTATTCTATATTAAACAGAAGCATGTGATGAATATGACAGCCGTTTCTTTTTTTTTCTTTTCCCTACCACTTTGTCATAATAATAAAAAAGAAACGCGAAAAGAAAATGGAATTCAATTTTCGATTGCAATTTATCTATACAAGATCTAAGAGTGGGAATTGTCGGGGTAAGGGGGGGAGGATAAGTAGGGCACGAGAAAAGAAGAAATTGAAAACCCGGAAAAAGACGAGAGATAGAGAAAGTGGAGGAAAAAGGGAAAAAATAAATAGACTGATGTGTTAGAAGGAAAAGCCTAACTAGCTACGTGGAGCGATTGATTGACTTGGCAAGTGGAGTTAACGAGAAGGGGATTCAACGAACGGTACAACAGAAATCAACCCAGGACAACCACAATCCATTACAAACGTCTGCCTTCTTACTATCAGATTCTTGATACAATTGCTTCTATAATTAAAAAAAATTCTACTATAATTCTCTGGCTCTTGAGATAATTTAAATTTCCTGAATTTTTAATTTTTTATTGAGGGGTGTAAAGATCGAGGCCTTGGAGGGCTCGAGCCCCTCATTTATTAAACTAAGAAATTTTTAATGTAAAATGTTTAAAATTATAATTTTTATAAAAAAAATAAAGCCGAATTCAAAAAATTAATTTTTTTTATGATAATGATGAGAGGAGTTACACCAAAAATGTGCAACCCCTAAAGGCCTCGGTTGGCCTCTCCATCGTGAAAAGAAGAAGAAAGAATTTTATGGGTTGGGCGGAGGTCGAAGGTATCTGTGGATACGGGTCTTAAATAGCTGAAGGTTATAAGTCGCGGGAAAGATGGTGGCAGGGAGCGAGTTCCAGTCTCTGGAGGTCATAGGGATAAAAGAGTTGGCGAAAGCGCTTGTTCGACTTTTATCCAATTTGACAGCGAAGGGGTGCTGAGCGTTAGAAAACCGCGTGTTTCTCGTAAAGAGGGCATTAGGAGGGATAAGTGATTTCAGCTCGACTGAACAGACACCGTGATAGTATCTGTAGTACAGGGAAAGGGCAGAAACGTTTCTTCGGTGAGCCAGGGAATCGAGTGAGTTGGTTAGAGCCGGGAACAAATAAAATAATAATAGCTTAAAAATAAAATAAAATACACTAAAAGGTATAAAATAATAATTGAATGTAATGGAAGGCATTTTAATTGAATGTAATGGAAGGCAGCCCAGAGGTAGTGAGCAAAGAAAAAATTAACACATATCAAATAAGGTGTAATTTATTGGAATCCTTCCCCCTTTCCTTTCAAACCGACGTTTCGGAGGATTTTTCCCTCCTTCTTCAGGGTTTCAATTAAAATTTCTACCAGTCCGTCTCTCTCCAGAAAAAATTCGTTGTATAAAATAATTATCTAATTTAGATACAAATAAACGACGAAATATTAACATGAAATTACTTTTTGAAGTCGGTGCCAAACAAACTATATAAGCGAGCGTACCCGCCAAACGTACTAAGTAAGATCCGTCGAGTGCGATTCATAAAATGTATATGTTTGGAACCGACTTCAAAAAGTAATTTCATGTTAATATTTCGTCGTTTATTTGTAACTAAATTAGATAATTATTTTATACATTTTACTGTATTTTATTTGATTTTTAAGTTATTATTATTTTATTTGTTTCATTTAATTTTTTGAAGTCGATTTTATTTTTTTTATAAAAATTATTTTTATTTTTCTCTTTTTAGTGATGTTATTAATAGTGACTTAATATAATACCTTGCATGCATCTCGTAAGAGAAAGCGTCGGCCGAATGAATCAGAAAATGATAATAACAATTCAATTCATAAATATAGACATTCTTTCGAAACGTTTGCGGGTTTTAAATGAATGTTTTTAAGATTTTTTTTATAAAAGATTTTATTTATTATAGTGTCGATTATTTGGTCATAAAAATTGGAGATTTACGTTATTTCGTCGTTGATCATATCATCAGAACGTGACCAAATTAATATGGCACTATCCATAAGATATCCACTTTCCAATAAAAAAAGAATCGGTTCATAAACAAAGAAGTTAGGCCTAAACAAACCTAACAAAAAAGGTTTAATAACAATGAAAAAAAAACGGGCCCAATCGGAAGCTAGAGTGAACCCAATGCAATTTTTTTTTTCAAAATCGTTTCACAATTGGCGAAGATATGAGGTAACATAGACACAAAAAAAAAAAAAAATTCAGTCGAATGGAAAACCTCCTCCTTTTTTGAAATCGGTTAAATATTAAAAGAAAATAGGGTAACGTCTATAGCTATTGGTCCTCCTAAGCAAATTTACCTTGTTTTTACTCAATTACTGAAAGCCCCGAAAGACAATCAAGTTAAAAATTTTCTATAGGAATGCTAAAAGTACACTTCTTTTGATCCAAAATAAAAAATGTAAGATTCAGGAACTATTTTTTAAAAATGACACAAAATTCAAAAAAATTCTCCAAAACATAGCTATTGGTCCCAGTCGTTCTCCAATTATTGGCCCATCCTGCCAAGGACATATTCTTATTAACTAGCATCCTAAATCAGCATTCTTCAGATTTCTGGCTTTGCCCAGGGAAATTCTTTGAAAATATAACTGTTCTATGACTTTATAATGAAAGTCCTATTCATATAGTATAATTTAGTGCGATGAACTTGGTTGAATGTTCCGTCGATCGATTCAAAAAACCTTTAATCATTTTTAGTATTCTGGGGGCCTACTGATTATGTATACAAAATTTGGTTATCGTTATGATGGGGAATAAAGAAAAAAAATGTAAATATATTGGGTTAAAGGGAATAATAATCTGTAATTGTAATTGTAAACTTTTTAATGTAAAGTATGTACCTAAGCCCGAATCAATAAATAAAATATTTGAAATTCAACCTATTAAGTGTTTAAGTTTTATTTTTTATAAAATGGATGGAATTACACATAGCCAATACACTAAAGATAAAGTTCCTAAGAAATCCATGAAAATCGAGATCGTGAATTTTGATACATAAAACCGTGTAAATCAAAATCAAACTAAAATGTGCATAATTAAGTCATTTATTTCAGCTTAAAATATAAGTCATATTCATATATCTTGAAAAGCCTAAAGCTAACAGTCCAGTCATAAAATGATAAATATTAATATATCGTCGCTTTAGAGTGTAAACCTGCTAAATCCATTTATATCATATATGACATATTAATACCGTTAGAAAGAATAGGATATGCAGCATCGTCCAAGTAAAACTGCTATTTAAAATTATGATCGTAAGTTGTAGAAAAAAATATGAAAAATAGTTTCTTTCCATAACAATATAATTACATTTTGTTTGTTTTTTCTCTGCCCTGTAAAATTTCCTTATTGTGAGTTAGCAGGTTTACACTCTAAGGCGACGCGATGTAAAGGTATAAATAAGTATGTAATTCACTCTACATATAGAAACAAGATATAAGATCCTTAAAAAATTTAACAAAAAATTCAATTACTGACATCACGTTCATAGTTGAGTCTGATTGATATGATATCACTTCCATCACTACTTCGTAACTTATTTGATGGGATTTTGGTTCGATGGTTGCTGAATTAAAAAGAGTGAGACTTTAAATTTTACTATATATAAACTCATGCTTCCGTAGCCACAATTTAAGATTTAAAAATTCTATTCAAAAAATATAATTTCTCATTATAATGTTAGATGTTGGTAGATGGTTATATTTGTTTTTTTAATATTAGATTTTTATCATTTCTATTTATAGGGCATGATTGAACGAGATTTCACGGAAAATCTCCAATTATCTTTGAAAAATCTCTTTATAAATGTCTATTCCACTCAAACGTCATTTTCTCAGTACTCTGAATATGATTGGCTGTTGCCTTGAAATTCGTCTGTTTTTCCTCGGGTTGTAGTTTCTACCCAAAAGTAATTACGAAACTCCACTCGAGTTTCTGAGAGGGATTATATGGAAGGATTTAAAAGAGATTTAGCATTAGAAAAAACTTAGCATGCTTTGCCTTTGAACGCTAGCTAGCATTTCTTGGATTTTTACATAAAGCTGACAATATTTGTAAATTTCACCTTCAAAACAAGCCTGCGGATTATTATGGAACTAGCTGCAAGGCCCGCCTTCGGCGGCTCTCTGGACCTCCAATCCATGAACCCCCCAACACCATCCGCATCCTAACCCACGACCCCCACCCCCGAAACCACTCCAGCACCCACCACCACCCGCACTATGCACCCGTGCCCAACCCCAGCCCTACACCACCACCCGCACCCCACCCACCTCGGACCCCACACCCCATCCACCCCGGACCCCACTCCGTGCCCTCTAACCCTGCGCACCACACCCCCACCTAATCCCCTGGGCCCCCTGCACCCCCTACTTAGGCTCACTCTCTCACCCCACCCCCGCTCCACCCCGCGCACCCCATACCCTAACCCATGCCCACTCCATTCCACCCCCGCACCCAATTTTTGCATTTCTAGCCTTCTAGTGACCCACAGATTATGTATACAAAATTTGGTTAAGTTTGGTCCAAGAGAAAGAATTTTCATTTTTTGACCCTCCCCCCCATTTTGGGTTGTTAGTTTTTTCATTTCTAGCTCTCTAGAGGCCCAGAGATTATGTATACAAAATTTGGTTGAGTTTGCTCTAAGGGCAAGAATTTACATTTTTCACCCCCCCCCCCTTTTTGGGTGGGTTTTTGGGGAAATTTTTTTAAACAAAAGTTGTCAAAAATCACATCCCCTACAGCTTTGTTAATCATAAAATTTTTTGTAGGGTTAATAGTTTAGGAGTTATTTGATAATTTTCATTCGTGCGCCCCCCCCACAACCCCCTTCTAGGGTCAAAATATCAAAACGTTATATAGTTAAAAACGTAAGTTAGAAGACAACTAATGTAAATATTAAATTTCATAATAATCCCTTCAGCCGTTTTTACGTGAATCGCGAGGAACTTTTCGCGAACCCACGGAAACAAACAGACAGATAGACATACAGACAGACAGGAATTTTGTTGAGGGTGTTTTCGTTCATAACTTTGCTTGAAACGTGTGCAACCAAAATTTGGCGTGATTTGGAGCAATGTACAGACAAAACCTTAATTTTATATATAATATATAGATAGAATACTAGTAAATAAAAAATGCATTTGTTTACCAAACAAAACTCATTTAGGGGTAAAATATCTTGCTTCTTCAGTAAATATTCATAGGGAGGATTTCGTATCCAGCCTAGTTGTACAACTTTACAGAGCTTGTAAGTGCTTTTTATTCTACTATCAATTATTTAGGATAAAGAAAATATGATAATATCATCTTCGAAAATAAACTTTGTGATTCTAAATCTAATATTAGGATACATTTATATTTATATTTTTGAATTTGAGTAGGAAATATTAATTAGCATTTATAATACAAGTTTCCCACAATATTTTGATATCCTAGAGGAGAAGAAAATATCCCAAAGGACGTTGATAGTACAAAAATATGAAATCTCAGCTCCTCACAATTGCATCATATGATAATAATATATTTATGTACATCTCTTACAATGATTTCTTTGGCAATCTTATCAAGACATTTCTTATGTTTTTTAACCTGAGGATGGTAACGTTTCATTGCCGAAACTGTTTAATTATTTAACACATTTCCAAATAAATTAAAATTTCGATTTCAACTGATTGCAAAAAGAATTTTAATTTATATGAGAACACAACAGTTTCTTTTGTGGCTTAGTATAACTCAACGCCTGTCTGCATTTCTACATAAACAACTGGAAAAACCAAATACCAATTAATAATAATAATAAATTATTAAACATAAGAAGTCGGATGGGGAGCTTTTGCTCAAAGCCGAAATTTAAAAATTATGTAATTTTTATGTCCCCATACCTAGATCTTGTGTATCTTTTTACTTTCACATAAACAGGGTATTAAATTATGTAATTTTTATGTGCCCATACCTAGATCTTTTGTATCTTTTACCTTCACATAAACAGGGTGTTTCAGGAGGAATAGTAAATATTTTAGGAGGTGGTAGTATAGATGATGAGTTCAATGGATTTTTGTTTCGTGTGTTGGTACACCGGTTGTTAAGGGTTGCTATGGGCGTATTTATCGAATGTCAGCAGTAGAGTGTTGATGTTCAAGTTGTGAAGTTGTGCTTTAGTTTACATTGAAGTTTTCATAGTAATTTGTTGGCCAAGTCTACTGTACTGTAGCATGTAAACATGCCGCACGTCCTCGTATTTACACTTACTGAGTATGCCGATGTGTTTGGGTTTTGTAATGGAAACGCTGCTGCTGCTTGTAAAGAATACGGCTTAAGATTTTCTAACCGCAGACTATCAAATTCAAGAGTGTTTATTCGTGTGTTCAATACACTGCATGACACTGGTACAGTGCCCAGCAGTCATATTGCATCTGAACATACTAACAGATGTATCTCTGTACTCAATAAAAATTGGACACATGTTATATGACATTTTTACTTTATCCAATGCGAAGCATGGGTAAAGTATTGTAATCGGTCTCGTGGCAAGCGCGACTTCAAAGGGCCCTCAGGTAAAGACTACGGAACCCATGGACTCAATTAAGGTCACAAATTGTAGTATTCAATTAGATTGAATTTTAGCACGTGACGATTTTGCAAAAAATTACCTAGAGTTTCGAAGAGAGGCCAAAAAGTGCCATTTTTTTTGGAAGTGCGTGGGGATGGATGTATGTATTTTTTTCGTCCACGATTTTTTCCACACCATTGGACCGATTGAAATGAAATTGAAAACCTACCATTATTTTAACAAAATAAAGCGCTGATTAGTTTTTGGTACATATCGGCTTGCAAACATTAGTACTTTTTTAGTTTTTTCTAAATATCTTGAAAATGAATTAACCAATTTTGATGAAATTTAATATCCTACTTAGGTATCTTGGGGACAACAAAAAAGGTTAAATAAAGTTTTTAGTAAAAGTATATTTTAAAGTACTTTACTCTAGAATAAAATAGTAATACATTGGATAAAGTTTAGCAACGATCCGTTGTAGTTTATTTTATTGCAATTCACAAAGAGAAACAAAGAGGTTGTCCTCTGCTTGATGCAAATAAACATACACACATATATATATATATCGAGATGATATATCTGTATATATATTTTCAAACAAATAAATAATATATATACAGATATATCATCTCGATATATATATATATGTGTGTATGTTTATTTGCATCAAGCAGAGGACAACCTCTTTGTTTCTCTTTGTGAATCAACAACTCTGCTACTCTCGGCAAAACAAAAACTTCTCAATTATTGCAATTCGTCTATACTATCACCTCATAAAATATTTACTATTCATCCTGAAACATCCTGTATAGGTATTCTCTATAATATCGTGTAATGATATAGCTATTGCGATCGCCTTCCAGAGTCCTGAGATCTTCTATCTCAGAGATGTAAAAAGTTAATTTCATTGTCTGACTTCTACGTGAAAAGAATAGTTGCCCTTAATAGTTTGAAACCGGATTTAGAACATACTATAAAACCGGTTTTTAAAAGAGAAAGAATTCAATCAATCTTTTTCGGACAAATTCGAAGATTTTAGTAGAAATATTATTAAATTGCGATATCAGAGGAGATTCATCCCCCCAGGAGTCGAACCTGAGAACTAACATGCTATCCGGGCAGTCAGCTCACGCCCTCGAGACAAAAACCTCTCTCTGAATCGCAATATATGATATAAGCACAGAAATTTTCACTCCATTCTTCTAGAACGGAAATTAAAAAATTTAGCTTAAAATGAAAAAAAGTCCTCTTATTTAAATGTATAATTAAAGTTTTGAGCATCTTTTTTTTGAAAATAGTTGGTAGTAATTGAATGTAATGAAAGGCAGCCCAGAGGTAGTGAGGAAAGAAAAAATTAACACATATAAAATAAGGTGTAATTTATTGGAATCCTTCCTCCTTTCCTTTCAAACCGACGTTTCGGAGGATTTTTCCCTCCTTCTTCAGGGTTTCAATGGGTCAATGAATGAAACAAATAAAATGTTTCCTTCTTCTCTCCACAGTAGTGTTCAAAAACTTTCTTCATTTTTAACAAAGGCATAGAAAAACAATTTTATTTTTCCTCCTTTTCTTAATTAAAAATCCTCCGAAACGTCGGTTTGAAAGGAAAGGAGGAAGGATTCCAATAAATTACACCTTATTTTATATGTGTTAATTTTTCTTTCCTCACTACCTCTGGGCTGCCCTCCATTACATTCAATTAAAATTTCTACCAGTCCATCTCTCTTCAGAGAAAATTTCGTTGCAAAAAAATGGTTGGTAGTTTTTTCAAAAAATCAGCTCGGGTTCAGACCAACCAAGATGTATTTTAAAAGAGAAAGAATTCAATCAATCTTTTTCGGACAAATTCTAAGATTTTAGTAGAAATATTATTAAATTGCGATATCAGAGGGGATTCATCCCCCCAGGAGTCGAACCTCTTTCTCTTTTAAAATACATCCTGGCCAATCTGAACCCGAGCTGATTTTTTGAAAAAACTACCAACTATTTTCAAAAAAAAGATGCTCAAAACTTTAATTATACATTAAACCGGATATTGTGGTTTCCAGAGGCCCAAAAATGAACGAAAATCCATTGGTCAGTGAGTACGTACGTACTTTTTTTAATTGTTCAAGTTTATTTATTTAAATCAGGTATATTTTTTTTATTATGCAGGAAATAAATATCATGTGGTGTGCATAAATATAAAACAATTTTTTCGTCTCAGTTAATCTTATGGAAATAGACAGCCATACTCGTATCTTTAAATTTGATTTCCTTGGCCAATTTCCTTTGGAATCTTTTTTTCAAGTTTTCTTTTCTTATTCCTTCTTCATTTGTAATTTGAACAACGATAAACACAAGTGCGCCCTTTGCTCTCTCTCTCTCAAATAGAAAAGCTTTTCATTCTTTCTTTCGTTTTCTTCTATAATACTATATTCAAATCAGATTATAGAGAGATAGTAGGATAGAATTTCCTTTTCAAATAGTTCGTTATACTTAGTTAGTTTCATTTCTCAAGCTTTTGTACTTGAATATTAAATTATATAGCACTTTTCTCTCTTCGATGCTTCTCTATGTTCTCTTTAATAATTATGAAACTGTATTTTGAATAAAGATCTGTGGTTTCTCAGAGTATTAACAATTTCTCATGAGGCGGTTCGATTTTCTGTCACCGCAGTTGGAAATTTTCATTTTCAAAAAAATATAATTACTCACTTGGAACTAAACACTCAACAACTTTGACAGTTTAAAATGAATTTTGCCGAAACTTTATGAATTGTGGCGTTATTACTCGGCACGTAGTCATATAAATATTTAATTCACTCATATATGTTTTCACTTATTTGTTTTTAGAAATGTCTGAAATGTGGAGAAAAATAATTTCATAAAGAGAAACAAAGAGGTTGTCATCTGCTTGATTCAAATAAACATACAAATATATATAAATATAGTTATATAATTTATTTGTTTGAGACTGAAGTTTCGAAATTTTGAACTTCAGTCTTTTTAATTAGAAATATTTTATTTGTCACTTCCGATGGGGTCATTACCCGATTGGGTAGGTAGAATTCGTTTCGTTGTTTAAGCAAGCTAGTTAAACAGACAAAAAAATTTCAAATGAAAATAATTTTAAACAGGCTTTTTTTATCGTTTTAATTTGAAAAATAATATTTTTAATATGTTAAAAAATTCGAAATTTTCTAAGGCAGCTCTAGTGTACCGAGTCTTGAAAAAGATTTCACTTTTTCATTATTTAATGTGCGGGTGAGCGATTTTTTCATTAGAATCTGATCGAGGAAAATAACTAGAAAGAGCGCGGATATAATTATCTCTTTTTCTTTTTCTTGCAAGAATGCCAGATACAAACTCAAACCTGGTCAAATACAAGTTAAAACCTGTTTCAGCCTATTAGAGATTAATTTCTTAATTTCTATTAGTCTAGGAAAGGCCTTTTGCACTCGGACCAAAACGATACTCTTTATATCTATAAATAGGGAGAGAGAGAATATTCAAATTGGACTTCATTAAAATTCAGAGAAAAATGGACAAAAGAAATTACTTTTTACGGCCTTAAGTAGCAAGCTTACCGAGTCTTGAAAAAGTTTTTACTTGTTCTTCTATTTCTTTGCATTTTTAATCGCGTCGAGAAATCCACTAAAATTTAGTTCACAATTACAGAGGCAACACATAATTTTTTTTCAAATATCAGGGACATCTGAACCCGAGGGGTGAACCGCGACGTAATACTGTGTACAACTACTTCCACTTCCACTTTCATTTCAAAGTAGAAGACAATAGATGAAGAGACATCTAATGAATTCCAAAATAATTCGAAAGATGTGTACACCTAATTCCAATCGCGGTTCACCCCTCGCCTGAACCATACCTTCAAGCCGGAACAGTCCCGGCCAAACCGAGACATATGGTAAGTCTTTATATATAGGAACTTCCAATATTATCTGCCAGCCTTTGGATTCACACCAACACTTCGCAAATGGATAGAAAGCTTTCTGACAAACCGAAGTATAAAAGTTGTGGTGGATGGAACATCATCTGAATCGTTCTCCACAAACTCTGGTGTTCCCCAAGGCTCTGTAATCTCCTCCACACTCTTCCTTATTTATATAAACGACCTTATTGATCAAACGGCAAACCCCACTCTATTGTTACGCCGACGATAGCACTCTACACGGCAAACCCTCTCTCCCGAATAATCGAATCAATATTGCCTCCTCAATTACTCTCGACCTAGACAAACTGAATAAATGGGGATCTCAAAATTTAGTTAACTTTAATTCAAATAAGACTCAATGTTGTCTAATTTCTAGGCGCGAAAATAGAGATTTCCCTGATATTCACTTCGATTCGAATACCCTGAAAATGTGTGACAGCCTATCCATGTTGGGCGTCTCTGTCGCATCTGACCTGTCTTGGAATGAACACATCTCCTCTGTGGCGAAATCTGCAGCAAGGAAGATTGGCTTCTTATTCAGGTCCAAGCGATTTTACAAACCCCCACAACTTCTCACCATCTACAAGGCCCAAATCCGCCCCTGTCTCGAATACGGCTCTCATCTGTGGAGAGGAGCCTCAAAATATTCTCTTGCTACCCTTGATGCAATTCAGAAACGAGCCGTCAGGCTAATTGACGATTCTACCCTCACCGACTCCCTCGACTCGTTGGCTCATCGAAGAGATGTCTCTGCCCTTTCCCTTTTCTATAGATACTATCACGGCAGGTGCTCTGATGAGATAAAGTCAATAATTCCCCCAAAGCATGCTTTGCACGCAGCACACGTTTTGCCGACTCCCAACACTCTTTCGCGGTCAAATTGGAAAAGTGCCGGACCACTTCATTCGCGAATACATATATCCCCATGACTTCAAGGAACTGGAACTCTCTCCCAGCCTCTATCTTTCCCAGCACCTATGATCTTCAAACCTTCAAAACCAGGGTGCATGAGACACCTACGTCTACACCCTCTCACTTAATCAACTTTCCACTTCTCTTCGGTAATGCAAGGGTCTTTCGAGATCCATAGGGGCTACATCTTTACTGGTGCACCCCTTCTTGCATTCGATTGCATTAAAAAAAAAAAAATATTATCGAATACCCTTTACATTTTTAAGTAGATTCATCTCAGAATCGAATTTATTTTTAGCCTCAAACGCCACACTAAGATAACTTCAAGAACTTGGCATTAAATGATTACATTTTTCTTAATTTCAAAAATATTTTATCACTGAGAAAAAAAATTACATTTCGAAGGTAATATTTAATAGTCGGGTAAAATATGGAATAGGGTGTTGAAAAAAGTAACAACTAAAAACATGTAAATTTGGAAATAAACAATATTTAATACCTATAATATAATTGGTTTATGAATACAGATATACGAGCCCAGTAAGATTGCGTTTCTATTATAATATTTTGAAAAATTTATGATACGTTATCCGTTATGTCGACTGAGAAACGTGTCAGAAATTATTTGTAATAATTCGATTATATTTTTATCCGAAAGATAGTAGAACTTCTGGAGGAAAATTTATTAGACCTAATCCAATAACAAGGGTAGCAACATCGGAGATTTCATGTTTTTTGCCCATGCCATCGTCAAGCGAATGTATAATTAATTTCTATAAAAGGGGTGAATTTCCTATTCGCTGTCTGTACACGTGCACTCAGGCAGAGCGGATAACATGGCGGCAAGAGAAGGATCATTTGATTAGACATTATCTGGTCATTATACATTTATACAGAAGCTGAAAACGAGCATAAGGGCATCTGTACATGATGTAATCTAGAAATCGCCGCCCTTTGTAGTTTCAAGGAAAATCAATTGCACTCTATTCTGATTTAATTTGTTCCTTCCATCCAAATCTCAGTCATCCATGTGTCTCATCGGTAACACCCAATATTTATCTGCATCGGTGTTGTTATTCATAACATTTCCGATTTCAATTTTTATTTTTTTGATGACCACTTTCTAAAGAAAATAAAAATATATTTTTTTTTAAATAAAGCAACATTTTATTTCAAACCGCTCAAAACATAGAAATTAAATTTTTCTTTTGTATTAAAAAATGTTTCAAACTGCCACTTGACTAAAATAAAAGCATTCCACTTATGTTAATTAAATTTTAAATTAAAATCGTTCAGCTTTTTATTTGTAGTGTTTTGTGTATGGTAGTATTCTGGGTAATGGAAATTTGACTTGTTAGACT
This sequence comes from Forficula auricularia, assembly GCA_024734495.1. Taxonomy (NCBI): domain Eukaryota; kingdom Metazoa; phylum Arthropoda; class Insecta; order Dermaptera; family Forficulidae; genus Forficula; species Forficula auricularia. The sequence goes on along the minus strand of JALMQS010000691.1, from coordinate 826,699 downwards.
AATAGATATTAATGAAAGTTTCTGACTATATATAAAAATATGGGGGTGAAGCGGATTACTGGGAGGGGGAGAGGTCAACTCAAGTTTGATTTATACTAGAGATACCCACTTTAATTGGATTGTCTGACAATATATGAGAATCCGAGAGGTCAGAATCCGGAGGGGAAAAACTCGAATTTTATAAAACACTAGCTGACCTCTGGGCCTTCGGCCCGGCGTCACCTAGCCTTTGACGGGGAGCGTTTTGTTCCGGGCTTTTAAAAAATGTCCCAATCTTCTTGCCCAAAGATTCAAGAGGTACCAGTGCCTAAGTCAAGTTTCCGGCCGGTTGGTACTATCTACCTACCAAACATTCTAGTTTATTAATATAAATATCAGCGCATCAACCAATAGACACGTGCTTATATCCGCGGGCGCGTTATGCAGAAAATGGAAAATTTTACTTTTTACATCAAGAGTAGGGATGCAAATATCGTAAAAAACATCGATTTATCGATACATCTATATATACAAAACATCGACGTATCGATACATCGCCTAGAAAATATCGATGTATCGTATCATCGATAGTTTTTTTGGTATAAAATAAAATACGATTTAAGTTGTTAATTTTTTATTAGAAGGTTATACAATAATCATGTGACTCTCATCATACATAATAGGCTTTTTTCCAAAACCAGAGCAATTTATTTAGTAACTGAATTTAAAAATTATAGTTTTGAAAGCCATTTCCCTGTCGAACGGTTCCTTTGTTGCGTTATTGTTGCTCCAGCCTTAGAAAAAAATAGAACTTCGATTTAAAAAACATCGTATAGATGGTAAACATCGATGTTTTACTAGTGAAATATCGATGTTTCTGAAACGTCGATGTATCGTTTGCATCCCTAATCAAGAGAGATTGAAAAGAGCCAATGAACATCTTAAAATAACAGGTAAATTAAAAGATTGAAATCAGGAGAACAGGAATGATATAGCTACCTACTACTCGAGTGGCTATTGAATCTTTTGATTTTCTACAAGAATTGTAGAATTTTTTCTCGCGATCTACAGAGCGCTGGGAGGAATTACAACATTTCCAACGGCAAATCAATCAAATTAAGAGTGAGAACAGGCATAAATACAAATGTCTAAAGTGAATTCTTTAAAATCCTTGTCGCATACAAGATGGTCTTCTAGAAGTGAGGCGTGTGAAAATTAGATGTCATTTATCCGTATATTTAAAATATGTCTGTATATGCCGGCAACAAATTGTTCTGCAGAAAGGAACTTTAGCAGACTGAAAAAGATAAAAGACTATGTAAGAAATACAACTGAACAAGATAGATTGGATGCTTTAGCAGTTCTGTGCATTTAGTCAAAAATTTCCATTAATAAATAAAAATTTTAAATGGTGTTTTCCGTTCTTATAATAGTTAGCAGGTGTATGCATATGAAATGAGCCTTTTTTATAAAAATAAAACACTTTTTTAAATAGTAAAGAAAAAAATATTATATTCAAAGTACATTTTGACCACCTTTCTGGCAATAATATGCTTATGGTTCGTTCAAAATAAAGATAACCTATATATCATCTATCGTAAAAGCCTCATTTCTTATGAATACATCTAGTAATATAAATTTACTTACCATTTTCTAAGATAGTCTTTGCTCTATATAATCTATTTTTCTGGTCAATTGTTTTGGTAGGGCCCTCACCCCGTCCCTCCTCCTAGCCAAAAACGTCTGTTAGAATTAAAGGTCTGCAAAATTTCGTATGCCTATGTCCGCCAATAAGCTAAGTCCGCCAGTGAATATAAATTATAAATGATCCTTTTTGAAAGAGAATCTTCAAACATTTAAACGTTTCGGGATAATTTCTTAGTTGGTAAAACTGGGCCAGTGTCCCTTGACGCCACATGCAAACATTTCTGACATGTTCGTTACCAATTAAGTTCCCCTGCCTATCTCTCTCTCCCCTAAATAAAACACAAATTTTAAAAATTGCACATAAAAAAAAGAAATAACCACAACCTATAACTGAACGGGTGAAAATACAAATATATGAAATGATATATTCAGTTCAGCTCTGTTCTTAGGTTAAAAAACTGAAAGAATTGGCCTGGGATAGACTGGAATCACGGCGGATAAACCAGTCTTCTATAATACTATATAGTAAGTACTGTAAGTCTATGATGATGTGGATGATTTTGGAATTAATCAATTTTCCAATATAATCAAATAACTATAAATATTCAACGAATCTCATAACTGGGTCTAATGGCACCCGTCATCCTGGAAAATCAATTCCACTCTTTTTCTGATTTAATTTCACATTCGTTTCATTCATCCGATACTCATTCATCCATGTCTCTCATCTGTAACACCAAATATTTTATCTGCCTCGATGCCTGTATCTATAACATTTGCGAATTCATTTTTTTTTTTGTTTTTTATTAAAAGTTTCCAATTTATCATAGAAAACTAGGAGGGCGGAAACAAATTTGTTTTCAGATAAGATTTAGATAAAAATTTAAAACGTATCAAATGGGGATGGAAAACCTTCAAGATTTTTTTTTATCCATGTCAGATTTATAAATGGCTCTGTCAAATTTTTTGCACTAATATTTTACACTCAAAATCTCTTGCAGTTTTTATAAGATTCAATTTTTTTTATTATAAATATATAAATAATAAATAATATTTTATATTTTAATCTGATAAAGATATATATCGTCGCCTTAGAGTGTAAACCTGCTATCTCCATTTTTTATCATATATCACATATTAATACTTTTTTTTAGTGGTGTAGGTTTTAGGTGAAACATGATATTAATTAATAAAATAAAGGGTGTGCAGTTTCACAGGGAATGAAATAAAACTCAAAAACTAAGTTTTTAACCTGTAAACTGTAACCTGTAAGTTTTTAACCTGTAAACTCTTAATGATGGACTAATAATCCGAAATATATTGAGTTTGTTTAAACCTCTTTGAGTTTTATTTCATTCACTGTGAAACCACACACCCCCTACTTTATTAATTTACATATTAATACAGTTCGAAAGAAAAAGAAATGCAGCATCGTCCAAATAAAACTTCTACTCGAGGGGTGAACGGCGACGTAATATGCTGTACACCTACTTCCACTTGTACTTCCAAATATTTCCATATACTTCCAAATATTTCCAAGTACTCACAAATATTTCCAAGTACTTCCAAAGATTCCCAAGTACTTCCAAATATTTCCAAGTACTTCGAAAATACTTCCAAAGAGGTGTACACCTATTTCGAATTGCAGACCACCCCTCGCTTCTACTTAAAATTACCATCGTAAGTTGTAGAATAAAATGTGAAAATTTTTTTTACATAACAAATATTGTTTGTTTTTCCTCTCCCCTGTAAAATTTCCTTGTTTTGAGTTAGCAGGTTTACTCTCTAAGGCGACGATATGGTATATTCTTCTCCTTCTTTAAGTGGGATACTTGATTCCAATGGCTGCGATTATTATGAAAAATATCCTCTAAATTTATTTATAGATTTGTTTCAGATGGTTGGAGAATATTTTCATTAAAAAACAGAAGAAAGAAAGATACTAATTTAAGGGGATGAATCTTTGCCTTTTAATAATCTTTCTCCTTCTCAGTCGTTTTTCCTCATTACAGACAAAATAATATAGCAAGTACTCCAGACTTTGACCTATTAATGTTGTGGATCAACAACAGCTAGGAGAGGCACTTCTAAATTAAAAATCAGCGTTGCCAACATTAGGCCTGGAGGAATAAAAATTAAAAAGGTTTATATGCGGAATGCTGACCTCTTTCTGGGGCAAGAAAGTTTTTAAGAATTTTTCATTTTAAAGTAGCATTATAAAATTTATTTGAATGACCCGAATAATTTCATTGTAAGTCTGGGACACGAAGAATGATCGCCAAACCCGGAGACTCCGGGTCAATTGTTAGCAACCCTAGTTGAAAAGAGCTTAACCATTCAGCTAGCCAAAGTTCTATTCCAGAGGTGGCCACAAAGTGGCTCGCGAGCCGCATGCGGCTTTTCAGTCAATCACGTGAGGTTCTTGAGCCCTCTTCAATAATACTGATTTTAAAATTACAGGGGGCATAAAGATCTACCACATTTTAAAGACCCATATAGGAGATGCCAGGCTTGAACGAAGGGGCCAAGCACGAGCCATCATGGGCAACCGAGCCTGGGTTGTTCGGTGTTGAGCCAATCTTGGGCCCCTGCTGGGCAACCGAGGCTCTGCTTTATCAGTATTGGCCTACATTCGGGCCAGTGCGGGGCAGCCGAGCCTGGGTTGTTCGGTGTTGAGCCAATCTTGGGCCCATATTGGCTCAGTCTAGAATTCAGTATTGAGCCATTATAGGTTACCAGTCTGGGCCGCGGTTATCATCCCCTATTCAAACCTGTGTTGGGCCAGTACTAGCTTGCAGCTTAGGGCCAAGCTTGAGAAGTGTTGGCGCAGTCCTGGCTCAGTTGTGGGCCCTTCGTCATTTCCTATATGGGGAGGTTTAAAAAAATGAAAAAATTCAACTAAAAAGAAACCGAACATATTTTTGAAAAGAACATAAAATAAATTTTTTTAAATGTATTTTAAACATTATATCAGACAAAAGGGGGGGGGGGGGTTCAAAAATGATAATTATAGCCCTTTCGACCAAACTCAACCAAATTTTGTATACATATTATGTGGGCCCCAAAAAGGCTAGAAATGCAAAAACTAATCACCCAAAATGGGGAGAGGGTCAAAAATGAAAATTCTAGCCCTTTCGACCAAAATCAACCAAATTTTATATACATATTCTGTGAACTCTCAGAACGCTAGAAATGCAAAAACAAACCACCCAAAATGGAGGGAGGGTCAAAAATGAAAATTTTAGCCTTTGCGACCAAACTATGTATAAAAAATTTGGTTAGTTTTTGCATTTCTAGCCTTTTTGGGGCCCGCAGAAAATGTATACAAAATTTGGTTGAGTTTGGTCAAAAGGGATAGAATTTTTTTGAGCCTCCCCCCCCCCGGGGGCCTTTGTCTGATAATGTTTAAAATACATTTCAAAAAAATTTCATTTATTTTCTTTTCAAAAATATATCTAGTTTTTTCTAGTTAAATTTTTTCATTTTTTATATCTCTTAAAAATGTGGTAGATCTTTATGCCCCACCCTTAATAATAATTAAATTAAAAAAATAATAATACAAAAATTAAATTAATTTGTAATTTGTAATATTATAAATAAGTAGAGAAAAAATATATGTTACTTCATTTATATTTTATAAAATAAAAAAATGTGTCTTTTTTTAATAAACCATTATTTAATCTCCAAAAAATGTGGCTTGCTTTGAAACAGTTTTATAAATTTGCGGCTTCCAAAGTTAAGGTTAGTGACCACCCCTGGTCTATTCCATCAGACTGGTCTCGCCTAGCTCTTACGCAGCTTTCAATCTTCTACGCCCAATCGGTTGCCTAAATACAGGCGAACCAACATAAATCAAGTTCAAATTCAGACTACATTTTGTTTATTTTAATTAATACAGTTATTTATTTATATTTTATAGTTCAATATTTTTTTTATACTCTCAAAAAAAAATTGAATTGTTTCAGAAAAAATAATTCAAATTTGATTTCGAATAAGAGCTACAATATTCAATTATTTTTTCATTCGTGATTGAAAAAATAAATGAATGACTGTTGGCTGATAAAATGAAATGAAAAATTATTAATCTTTATGCTGACCAATTGGGTGAAGTCCTTCAAGCGGCCGGAATATTGAATTTACTCAAAAATACTAAATATTTTTTCATATTCGTATTATCTATTGTTTATACTGTCCAAATTAAAAGAAGCCAAAATTGAGGTATTTTTTTAATTATTATTGGTGTGTCGGCTACGAGGCCATTGACGCCACTATGATTGTTTTAGTTATACCTCTTAAGATTATTAAATTATTAGATAGCTAATAGATAAACAGGTGTAAAAATAAAAAAATAAAATAAATAAAAAATAAAAAAAAAATCAGGAATAAAATATACGTATGAAAGCCCCATACAAGCACCCTTTAAATGTATTTTAGTAGGTCTATCTCTGAGAGATAATTTTTTATATTACCCACACAATCCTCCCCCTCTAAGATATCCCTAGAAAAAATGTCATTCTCAACTCGCTGATCTCTATACAAATTGAGGTATTTCGTAATTATGAATGCACCTCTCGTCAGTCTCTTTTACTGAAAAGAGGAACCGGAAGCAACCAACAAATAGTATAATTCAGTTCTTACTAGTAAAAAAATCAAATACCTTAAATCAAATAATATCTTTAGTTTCAATCAAGTGAGTAAATACTAGTTTTTATTTATTATTAATATATAGTATACTTTTGAAGAATTACCTAAATCATTTATTAGAATATTATATGTTCAATAAAAACCTGTACAGCTCATTAAATCTTCAGTAGGTATGAATGAACACTCACCTGAAAAAAAGAAAAGGGTTAAATTAGTTTTAAAATGACAAAAAATCTACCAGAAGTCATTGTATATATATATATATATATATATATATATATATGTGTGTTCAGTGAGGCTTTCGCGGATAGGTTCTATGTCATTAGAGGTTTTTCGGGTTTCTCTGCGTGGGTTTGAGAGGTTTCAAACCCACGCGGAGAAACCCGAAAAACCTCTAATGACATATATATAAATATTCGACAAGCCCTTTCTTAAAAAAAAATTATTTGAAAATTGAAATAATTCAATAATATTGAAATAAATATAAAATATGATTTTTCTTTGTTATTAATTTTAAAATATATAATACACAAAAATGCCCAGGAATGTAGATATCATTTTGAAGAATGTTACATCATTCGTATCCATAGTAAAATTATAACAGGAATAGTAGGAAATTGGATAATAAATGAGCTGAGGAAGTCAAAATAAATTGACCAAACGTTTGGCCCATTTAATAAAAATTATGTGTTTTTTATTTTGCCCAATTCCCTACTATTCCTTTTATAAATTTTTAAGAGTATTTTTTTAAAATAATGAAAATTTCCCCTCCAGGTTCCCTGCTTGGGTTCCAATATAAGGTGAGGGAATCATTCCACGTTCGACTCTATTCCAGGCAACACTCTTTTCGATATATAATACTGAGCGTTCTTTTTCTTGAGAGCGGGGTCACTTAAGATAGTGTCAATATAGAGATAGAATAGTTGGTCAATTTTTCTATATTTTTTTATCGAAAGCTTTGAGCATCAGAGGATAATTTTCTGATGAAAGTGTGTATCCATTAACGAATTCTAGTGGTTTTCTGAGCAAGAGTGATTGGAAATTTTCATCGAGAACTTCGTGACAATCTATGTTGGATTGGAAAGATTCCCAGAAATAAATATATTGTCCTAAGTCCTCTTGAAATGTAGGAAGATTCAGAATAGGAAGTTTAGGTCGATGTGTAGAATTCATATGGTATTTGTAGTAGTAAAAATGCTAGAATCGTTAGACCTGTCTATAATTTATAAAAACATATAGAAATAGATTCAATTGAGGATAACTTACCCTAAAAAATAAAAATAATTTTTATAAAAAAATAAATAAAACCGATTTAAAAAACTTAAATGCAACAAATAAAATAATAATAACTTAAAAATAAAAATAAAATCCACTAAAAGGTATAAAATAATTATCTTATTTGGTTACAACTAAACGACGAAATATTAACATGAAATTACTTTTTGAAGTCGGTGCCAAACAAACTATACCTATAACCGAGCGTACCCGCCAAACGTTCTAAGTAAGATCCGTCAAGTGCGATTCATAAAATGTATATGTTTGGCACCGACTTCAAAAAGTAATTTCATGTTAATATTTCGTCGTTTAGTTGTAACTAAATAAGATAATTATTTTATACCTTTTGGTGGATTTTATTTTATTTTTAAATTATTATTATTTTATTTGTTGCATTTAAGTTTTTTGAAGTCAGTTTTATTTTTTTTTATAAAAATTATTTTCATTTTTCTCTTTTTAGTGATGTTATTAATAGTGACTTAATATAATACCTTGCATGCATCTCGTAAGAGAAAGCGTCAGGCGAATGAATCAGAAAATGATAATAAAATTCAATTCATAAATATAGAAATTGTTTGCGGGTTTTAAATGAATGTTATAAGATTTTTTTTATAAAAGATTTTATTTATCATAATTTTGATTATTTGCTCATAAGAATTGGAGATTTACGTTATTATGTCGTTGATCATATCATTAAAACTTAACCAAATTAATATGACACTATCCCTAAGATACCCCCATTCCAATAAAAAAGAATCATCGAAATCGGTTGATAAACAAAGAGGTTAGGCCTGAACAAACCTAACAAAAAAGGTCTAATGCCAATGAATAATGAGAATTTGATTTTCAATATTTTATATATTCAATAAATAAATAAATAAATAGCTAGGTATCTTGACTACCTTGGAGCTATATTGATCCAAACGCAGAAAGAATAATTAAATTCGGTTCATAAACAAAGAAGTTATGCGTGAACATACCTAACAAAAAAGGTCCAATATCAATGAAATTTATATTTTTACCAATCGGACACTAGACTGAACCCAATTCAAAAAAACCCATCAAAATCGGTTCACAATTGGCGGAGATATGAGGTAACATAGACAAAAAAAATCAGTCGAATAGAGAACCTCCTCCTTATTTGAAGTCGGTTAATTAACATCTTTTTACAAATTTTGAATCAAATTGGGTCAACAAATTTTTCCCCAAAACAATTGATTTTTTTTCATTCAATATTAAATCTCTCTGACCAAAAAAAATAACCAGATTTATAATAAATTTAATGAAACGAGTAAAGAATATTAATTAAGTCAACGTGTTGTCTGACACCAAAGAAAAATAGATGAAAGATCCGGTATCTTCCCGGAGATTAAATGACAGTGACAGCGCCAACTTGGATAAATCTCATCCTGTCTTCTCTTTAATAATTATTTTATATAAAAGAGAGGGAAAATATATATATAGGCGCCATTTTTGTGTTTTAATTAGAAATAGAGTGTACCGTTAAAAGATTCACTTGAAAATCCTAAATAGCACAACCGTTTCTTCATCTATACCATGTAGTCCATTACCATCGTCCCCCTTTCTCCTTCTCTATCACTTATTTCTCTCGCTCTCTCCTTGTTCTTTCTCATCTTGGAATAAACCCACGGTCCCCCAAAGGGTGGCCCCCATCTGTTCTTCCTTTTTAATTACATTCCTGATTAAATTCCCTTCCGTCTCTTAAAGCCCCCTTTAATGCTATTATCTAGTAGAGTCTTCTTATTGCTATCTAATAGATGGATCAATGATGCTGGGTCTGATGTCATGGGAGGTGCTGGTGGTCGCACCCCCCTATGGGTAGGGTGCTCTAAGGGAATTCGTTGACATCCGATTCCATCTTATTTATTTTTTCTTTTCTTTTTCATTATTTCTTTTTTATTAAATTTTTATTATTAAGAGACTTGAGAAGTCAGCATTAAATACTAGTATTTTCAATTTAGTTAATTTGGGTTAAGCTTTTCTTTTGGATTTTTTCTTTATGTAAAATAATAGAGATGTATAGTAATGATACTAATTAAAGAATACTATCCAAATTACGTTTATTTTTATTTTACTTTTTTATAAATTTATTTATTTAGATTACGGTCTTTAAAAGGAATATGGTTCTCTCTTCTTTTCGCATTTTAAATAAAAATCTAAGACTAAATGGGACGTACCTATATCTATATCTATACTTATAGTAGTCGGTTTGCGCAACGACGCTGACGTATTTTTTTAATTTTAAACCTACTATTAGTTCATGACGAATAAAATTTATTAAAATTAGGGAATTTAAATTATTATTATTATTATTTTTTTTTGGCTTTTCGACCCTTCTAGCCATCTGCCAATTTACGATACAATTATTAAATTATGACTTCTATGTAGGGATCAGATTTTTAACCGGTTGCCTCGAGTCGGATTCGAACCCGGGTCCACTTGATTAACATTAATTATTATTTTAAAATCTACTAATAGTTTATGACAAATAAAATTTAGTTAGCTGGTTTTACCTAATATAATTTATTACCAGGTTTAATTTTATACTCTTAACAAGATAATATTTTTTTTGTGTAGAATATATTTTTTTTTTTTGCGTTTGGACCCTTGGGATCACGCAAAGCTTGATGTCTCTTTCTGGTTGGACCTTCCACGCCTCTATCTTTTTTCGGGACGTGTTATCGAGTTTCATGGTCAGGCTATCTAATTTTCCTGGCCGGATGAGTGTGTTGATGTTAAAGGTGCCCAGGTATGTTTGGATTTTTGGCGTTATTCTTCCAGTGTTTCTTCCTTTGATTTCGTGATGGTCCGGGTCCCCCAGAATCTGAATGCCCGGTTGCCACTCGAGGGTGGGTGGATTGGTTACCACCTGGGGTAATCTTGTTTTGTCTCTCATGATTCATGGTAGCTTGTTACGAAATTTTGTCATGCGCATGAGCGAGGTTTTGTAGAACTAGAGATTGTTCGTTTCTGGAGCCGAGGGGCCGGTTTTTTATTATTTTTTTCAAATAAATTTGCTTTGCTTCTTGCTGGGATCCGACTGATGAAGTCTAGGTTGATGTTCTCCTAATCGGATTAGAAAAGTTGGTGATTTAATCGATTGCTCTATCGACACCTCTTGTATAAAATATTACTATATAGTGAAAATATAAGCAATTTTGTTAATCTGTCATCTACAATAATTAATTTATATCAAGTAAAATTATGCTCGCCAAAAGTACTTATACTAAGGTACTTTTGTGAATTCTTACATATTTTTAAATCGAAGGGTTAAAAAATTAAAGGTGACTAACCAAGCAAAAAACAATCTGGCTCTATTATTACGAATAATTGCGATTTGATCAATTTTTAATAAGAAGCAAAATGCAAAAATTTGGGCACAAAACTACAAAAAAGATCTTAAAGATTTTTAATAAAAAATTTTAATCCGACTCGGTAAGACACTGAAAAAACCCAGGCAAGAATTGATTTTCAAACTTTTTATATAAAAAATATAAAATCATTAAGGATAATAAGTATAATAATAATAATCATAATAATGGGAATAACGGAATTAATTAATCAGAGGAGATTGTACCGAAATTGTAGGTATACTATCTACTTTATAACAGTGTTTTTTTCACAAAACTTAATTCAAATATTGTAAAACTTTAATCTACAAATTTTAAATGCGTATCGAAATTCTTTTTTTTTATCTCAATTCAATTAAAGGAATTAAATAAAAGAAGTTTCATCATACACCTACCTCGTATTTTACCATATATTTTAAATTTTAAAAAGTTTCTAAAAAAATTTTCAAAAATTTTCTTTACTTTATTTCATCATACAGATCAACTTTTTAAGCATTTATGTTCAAATTTTGCAAAATGACTTTTTAGTTACATTAATGAATAATTCATGATTTTTCAATTAATTCTTGTTACTTTGTTAACCTAGTAAATACCTTTTCCATTATTAAATAAAAGCTTTCGAAATAGTAGTTGAAACTTCTTCAATGGAACATTTTCAATTTATTTTCTATTTACATTAAGCGACATCTTGAGAGAAAAAAACGGTAAAATCAACAGAAACATTTTCTATCATCCATTACAGCACAGAATAAGGAAAAGAACAATTATAGGAAAGTTTGAAAAATACATATAAGTAAAATAAAAAAAAAAAAACAAGAATTCAATTAAAAGAGAGGGCTGATTCTTGGTTTCATCTTCTACAAAGATATTTATTGTTTTTATTTCTATTATACAACAAATGGAAACTCATGCTGCTTGTCCTTTCTTGGAATAACCACATTACTTCTAAGGCAATAGCTGCTTCATTTAAGTTCGGTTTTGTATTTAGGCTATTTTCCATTCAACTTTTAACCTATATAAGCCTCAAAAATTCTTTGTTTATATTTGTGGAGAGGGGCCTCCATACATTTTCTTCTTATTTTGGATATAATTCAGAAAAAATAGGAGATCCATTCTTATCTATTTTTCATTTTATATATAGCATAATCGATTCCCTGACCCAACATGTGCAGTTTCTACCGATTCCCTATATTATAGATCAGTGTTTCTCAACCTTTTTTAGTTTACGGCACACTAAAAATATCTGGAATCATTTGCGACACACCTAAATATAAAAAAATGAAGTAATTACAAATACTATTTCAAAGTTCCGAAACCTATGCAATTTTAATTATTTGTCGAAAAAGCTCACGGCACATTTTACAATCTCTCGCGGCACACAGGTTGAGAAATACTGGTTTAGAGAACCCAAAATCTAAACAGTTCTCCGCATTGAAAATATAAAAAAATTCTACAGAACAAACTTTCTAAGACGGTTTCTTTTTATGAATTTAATTTTTCTATTGAATGATAAAAATGAAGAAAAAAGTAAAACTTTTTTACGACCCAGTACGTTTGCCAGTTAAAACGAGTATTTTTTTCACATTATTCTCTGAATTTTATTGAAGTTCAATTAAATAGTTCCTCTCTCTATAACGAGTATAATTTTGATCCAAGAGCAAATCTTTAAAAGTCTAAAGAGGTCATGACTTATATTTGGCATTTCCTTCGCTATAAAGGTAGAAGTTAGATAATTCTATCCACACCCTTTTTTAGTTATTTTCTTCCATCAGATTCTAATGAAAGAATCGCTCCCCGTACATTTATTAATTAAGAAAAAAAGTGAAAAATTTTCCAAGACACGGGTGGCTAGATATGCAGTAGTAATTAATAATAAACTTAAATATAAATTGTTTATTTATGCTTATATTATGACTTCTCATTAACATCTCAATAAAATCTTTTCTTTTTGTATTTTTGAACCGGAACTTTTAAAGCCAGTGATATATGTAGATACTATCATGTTACTTGTATGGTACTGTGAAAGTCATTAATCATCCTTGAAGACTCATTTGTTCAAAACTGGCGATTTTCCAGCAGTAAACACCCCTTTGCTCTCAAATCTGATAGAAATCGAACAAACTCATTCGGCAGCTCGTTTATCCCTATATCATCTAGGAATTCCAACTCTCTTCCACCTTCGCCTTTTCTTCAACCTACAACCTTCAGACGTTCAAAACCTGCATTCAGAGCTTCTCTGCTGCGAGGCCTGTAATTTTTCTACTTCTTTTTTAATTTCATGATGCAAGGATCAATTCTGAATTATAGGGGCCACTCAATGTTGGCATACATAACTTCTTTTTTTAATGATATTTTAATTATACTGATTCCTTCTTTCATTAATACAGATAAATTTAGTAAGATATCTGGAAAATTAATAGAAGACATTTCTATTCGTTAAGATGTCAACACAAGAAAAAAATTAAAAAAATAAATTTATAATTTTTATTTACAGGTCACTCGAAAACATCTAAAGTACAATACTTTAAAAATTAAAAAAATCTTGAGCGACTCCTATAAATTGAAACATTGACTTGAAATCTTCAGAATACTTATTTATAATTTTCAACGTAAGCAATGATAACATGAAGAATTTTTTTTTAAATTCAATTTTGTACCATTTTGGAAATTTTAAAAAATCTGTGGTCTCTTTAAATTTATTAATCGAACTGATTTTTGATGAGCATTTTAAAAACATGTTAAGTTAACATATTTTTCATGCGAGATCTAAAATAAAAAAATAATCGTTTTTTGGGCCACCCTATAATTATTTATTTATTTATTGATTTATAAAAGTCGTTGAAAACATTTTTAGAAAATTTTGAAATAACTTAAAAAGTACAGAAATAAAGTTCACGAAAAATATCTTGTACCTAGATAAGAAAGGACAAATACCTAATTCAAATTTAAAGTTAAAAAAAAATAAGCTGACGTGTTCTGATGTGGCCATCCACTTGACTTTACCATACAACCTGGCCCCTCACATATATTTAATAAAATTATTTATAATCAAGTAGGGGAGGGGAGGAGTTTTTGCTTTTTAGACTTCTGGGAACCCACTGATTATGTATACAAAATTTGGTTGAGTTTGGTCAAATGGCCAAAATTTTAATTTTTTGACCATGCACCCCCCCTTTTGGGCGGTTAGTTTTTGCATTTTTAGACTTCTGGGAGTCCACTGATTATGTATACAAAATTTGGTTGAGTTTGGTCAAATAGCCTAGATTTTTAATTTTTAACCCTCCACCACCCCCCTTAATTTTGGGTCGATATGCACTAAAATATAATCAGATCTTAATCTCAATGGAGCAAAACTACGTGTGAAATTTGGTTTCGATATTCAGACTAGTTTTTGAGCTAGCTCGTCCACAAAATTTGGTAACGCACAGACTAACAGACATTTTGACAAAAAAATTATTATTTCGAAAAATATAATTTTTTCGATGTTCACTTATTAGGGTTTTTTTGTAGAGCGAAATGCCATGGTTTCGCTCAATTTTTTTAATCGAAATAGTTTCAGCCGTTTTTGAGATATTTCGAAAAAAAATAAGGAAAAAAAACACTTTTTTCATACACGATTACAATACTTGACCATATACCTGTATGGTAAAGTAAAAAATTAAGAAAATAAATTATTTAAATACAATGTCTCTTGTTGGGGACTACATTTTCAAATAATTTTCCGTTTTATTTTTTCAAAAATTACTATTTATAATATAACATAAATAGAATAAACGAGCATCTATAGGAAATTGCAATTTCTACAAAGCTTGAAAGACATAAATAAAACAAGAATTCAATTAAAAAGGGGGAGAGCTGAATCCTGGTTTTACGATATTTGTTGTTTTTTCTCTCTTTTGCACTCCCTTTATTCCGAAATCGCCTTCATCTTGTCGAGTGTATTTCTTTGTATGTCCTCTACTGATTGAAAACAGCGACCCCTTAACTGTGTCTTGAACTCGGCCCAAATAAAAAAATCCCCAATTCAGATAAATTCAGCACCTCGACGGTTTAACAAATCCGGACCGGTTCGGTTAAAAAACGACCCCCTTTTCTCTCTCTCTCTCTCACACTCTGGAGATTGAAAGAGTGGAACCTACTTTGCTACTGTGACACATTTCATGCCCCAAATCCAATGCGAGGGATTTTCTTTAAGAATGGAATTCCGAATTCTTTAATGTAGTGATTTTATCAAACTGTCGAGAAACCCTCCAACCATGATTACTTTAAATGCTTTCGTTCTATGTAGTTCCAACAATCCTCTTTCTCTCCTTTCCTACATTACCCTCTTCTTTCATTTGTCAAATGAATCCTTGTCAGAATAGCAAAAATACCAACTATATTAGAATTTTCCGGAAAAAAATCTAACGTGAGTTTACTATATTCAGAGGACCGCACCAGAGTGAACCCAGATAGCATACTCGCTCTTCAAAATGACTTATTCAGCTCTTATTGTCTTTTTTAGCTTTAAATTCGGACTTTTCCATATAGTCCATGAGCTGGTGACACATTTTGACCACGGATTTGACCCAACTAGAAATAATGCGTAATAGTACCGCCTATGATAGTTGTACAGGGAATGGCCAGTCTGGCTGGCTGTAGCAGGTGGACCAGGTACTGCTGCGCATGGTGTGAGTGCGCTAAAAAATACATATGTGTTAAAAAATATTTTTGCCCCACAATGAAATTATAAAAATTATAATTTATAGTCAATTACAGTATAAACATAATATATTCACCCCAGACCATTTGAGTGGTGGGACGTGGAACCAGACCACCCAAAGTGTATTTTTACAACATGATAAAAATAGCATCAAAAATATTTTTTTTCATGTTGTAAAAATACACTTTGGGGTGGTCTGGTTCCATGTCCCACCACTCAAATGGTCTCAGGTGAATATATTATGTTTATAATTGACTATAAATTATAATTTTTATAATTTCATTGTGGGTCAAAAATATTTTTTAACACATATGTATTTTTTACCGCACTCACACCATGCCAGTACCTGGTCCACCTGCTACAGCCAGCCAGACTGGCCATTCCCTGCACAACTATCATAAACGGTACTATTACGCATTATTTCTAGTTGGGTCAAATCCGTAGTCAAAGTGTGTCATCAGCTCTTGGACTAATATCAAATCCATAATTTATTACTAAACAGTTGAAAAAGTTTTAGTTAAGATAAAGTTTTAATTTAACTTTCAGGAAAAGTTATCAGTTAAAAAGCTAAAATTTGGTGCATTCTAAGATATTTGCGTACCAGTTTTCAGCTCATTTACTAAAACCTTTCAAGATTATTTTAATGACCTTAATGTGAGAAGGAGATACACCAAAAAGGTGCATTCTTTAAAGACCTGGGTTGGCTCCTCCATAGTGAAAAGAAGAAGAAGATGGTATTTTATGGGCTGGGTAGGAGTTGAAGGTATCTGTGGATGCGGGTCTTAAACACCTGAAGGTTATAAGTTGCGGGGAAGACGGTGGCTGGAAGTGAGTTCCAGTCTCTGGAGGTCATAGGGATAAAAGAGTTGACGAAAGCATTAGTTCTAAAGATTGACATTTTGTACTCTCAGGAAACGTTTTCAGGTAAAAATCTAAAATTTGGTGCATTCTAAGATGTTTGTGTATCAATTTTTAGCTCATTAACTAAAATCTTTCAAGATTAGCATTTTGTACTCTCAAAAAATGTTTTCAGGTAAAAAGCTATAATTTAAAATGTAAAATATTCATGATTTTATAGAAATTCTGAATTTGATTTGAAAAAGTCTTATTTTGATTTTTAAAATCCTGAATTTGGTTTCAAACATTGTGACTGATTTTTTAAAATTTGAATTTGATATGGAAAAGTCCGAATTTGAAGTTAAAAACCTATAGGTACCTATCTAGTTGTTTAGACGACATGTTCTAGAGCGAGCGTGATATCAGGGACCATATTGTAGATTAAAACTATGTGAATAGAAAATCGTAGAAAGCTTATTCTTATACTTTTAAAATACTTTGATAATATATCTTAATTTATTCGAAAAATATAGTTTTTTGAAGGCGTTTACATTTTCTTAGTAATATGGAGTTATGAAAGTTAATTATATCGAAACTCACTGTCTATTGAGCTGTTAGCCCGTTGTAGGTAAAAAGTTGAAATTTGGCTCTAAAATTTGTACCACTACTAACATTTAGGGAACGCGGTGTAGGTTTCTAGTAAAAATAAATAAAGATGCAGATATTTTGAAGGAAATTTTACTATTACCAGTGGAAAATTGAAAGTTTTTGAACAGGGTGGTTGCTTTAAAAAAGAATGTTAAAGCAACTATTTTTTCGGAATTTTCCAGGTTTCCGATAGTAAAAAGCGATAATTTTTCCAAAAACGTTTGGAATTTTAATAACCGTTTCTCTGTATTTATTAAAATAAAAGATTTCTTAAAAGGGACTGTTTTTTTTTTTTTTTTTTTTTTTTATTTATTTAATGTCACCGGGAACAAAGTCCATTTAGACAGCACATAAGTAAAGTGTTAGTAGGGTTAGTGAGAGAGCCAAGTTTTCAGACTGTAGAAATTTTTATTCGCCAGCTAGGATCGAACCCCGGCCTCCCACTTCAACATCTTCATAATCGATCGATGCCGAAGTGAGGCCAGTGCGTTAGCCAACTGAGCCAACCCGACTCCCCAAAAGGGACTGTTAAAACAAAAAAATATATATATATATAAAGGGTTGGGTTGGAATTAGTGGTGTTTCACAAAATATATTGTGAAACATCACTAATTCCAACCCTTTATAATTTTTTTGTACAACTAAGCTGAATCTCTCAAAAAGATCAAATAGTTTGCTGATAAAAAAATTGTCAATCACCCAAATATGTTAAAAGTGTAGCTGGTTTTAAAAGATTTTCACACATTAGCTAATATCTTTATTCATTGATTTAAAAATGTAAATAGAGAACCTTGGCAGGGGCTTAATTTTTTTGCCCATAGTGTCTAGTTTTAATTTAGACCACCAGATAGCTTAGGTATCGGAATTCTCAGTTTCCCAATAGTAAAAAATTTAAACAATATTCCCTAGTTTAAATTATTAGTTTTTTTTAAATATTTTTGGTTTATACTACTAATACTATACAATTATTACCCTTTCTATTTAACAGTGTACCTGTTATTAGTAATTTTTTTTTTGTTTCGTTTTTTTGTTCCATTCATATAAATTTTAATGTTGATGACGCTGACCATTGGCAAACGCGTTTTGATTCTCACAACTGAATGAATTTATTTCAATATATTATATTCACTTCCATTATCTTTCCATCTGAATGATTTTACATTACTCTCCAATATCTATCTATTTTATATATATGGAGGCTTGATAATAATAAAATTCAATTGAGATTATAATCTTGAATGGATAATGAGTCTATCAACTCTAAATGTGAATTTCTGAACAATGTTAAGACTTATTGATTAATTAATTTATCTATTCTATGAAATTAAAAAAATGACATTTTAGGAATTTCTTTTAATGATTGCTTTAAACTTATACTAAAATTACCCACGACAATGAAAAACATTCTTTTCATGGTTGTGTAGATGCTAAGTACGCTTAATATTAATTATACAGCTCTGATTAAGTTGAATAGTTGTTAGAAATAGGCATAGAAATAGTTGAGCTCTTGATGGCTCCTATATTTACTTAAAATTGTTTAAAGTAGTATGCAATAAAAGGGGAAGGCAATGGGAAACCACCCCCGTGAAAAGTTTCCCCCAGGAAAAATTACAATGAAGAGGATACTCTGCATTGTAATCGCCGACGCGACGCTCGGAATCGAGTATGGTACTTGAAGAAAAATAGTAGGCGTCACAAAAGCATTGACCCGACTAACTGCAAGGCCACTGTTGCCATTTTTAAGGCAAGAAAGAGAACCACTAGAATGGAATCCTGACTGAAAAGCTAAGTGAGAAAAAAGAATGAGTTCTTCCTGCATTTCAAAATGTTTAGGAGACAATTTGAAATTTTGTTTTTAAAGGCTAAAGTTGATATATCAAAGAATAAAATATCAAATTTCTTTCTGCCTGAATTACGGTGTTAACAATAACTTAAAAACATAAAGTTATAGTAAATTCGTTCTGGTGCATACATGTTTGTAAATCCATGGTAAAAAATGATCAGAATTTGCCCTTTATATTTCCAACTTTTAAATGAAAAACGTAGAATAACAAATTAATTGAATTGTTAAATGGCTAGCGCTTGACTGATTTTAGCCAATGAACTGAATTTTGCTAGTTTTTACTAACATTGCACTTTGTGTCAAGTTTCAGCTTTCTAGTAAAAACTGATTACAGACGAAAAATTTTCAGATTAGTAAAATCTTCAGAGAGCTTCCTGAAAAAGTTTTAATTTTTTTTTCTCCAATTTCGCAATGAATTCATTAACTACTAAACTAAGGGTTGTGTATGCTTGGAATGCGTTATATGTAAGATGCATAGATTGAATTTATATTTTATCCAAAAGCTTAAAAAGTATATTATTTCATATTAAATATCAAGGACTTATTTATTTATTTATTCATTCATAATTCTTACAATTTAACTTTACACAATGCTCTGAGGCAGTTTGCCTCATATGAGCAGTAAAAAATAATAATTAACATAAAACAAAGAGGAGAAAAATAAAAACAAGTGTGTGCGAAAAAGAAAGAAAGAAAGAAAGCTCCAGCGAAAGGAAGTTGAGAGGAAGGTGAGAGAGCCAGCAGGAGGGAAAAGATACACCATAAAAGAGAGACGCCAAAAAAGAGACGCTCACTCCCGAGACCCGCCCCCGCGAATACATTCCAAGAGACCACGATTGAAGATAAGTGATGATGAAGATGAACGGGTGAATGATGGTAATGAATTACATAGTATAATATTATGATAAGCAACAAAATCTAAGAGGATTTTAAGTTTTAAGAAAAAATATAACATTAATACTTTCTACTGTAAGTTATTGGTGACAACTATTTTTAATAGAGAGAAAACTATTTATATTGTGTACTTTTCTTAGATTTATGGCAACTAATGTTAGATAAAAAGTAGAGAATTAAGTATATTTTTACAAAAAAATATTTTATTAAAAATCATATGGCTTGTCATGTTCATATAGGTATATATTTCTAATTTAATTTGGCATTTAAAATTGCTTATGGCACTTTAAAAATGACGTCAAAAGAAAACGCTCAACTATGTTGTCGGGTGCCTGTTTTAACCTGCTTCCTTTTGATTATTATTGCCGAACTTGAAGGAATTTTTACGGAGACTTTCATATGCAAGGCTGCGTTTTACTGCTGCCCACCATCTATTTAAATTTGATTGCTTATAACTTTATTATAAGTAAATGAAATAAAAAAAATTTACATGCTTGTTTTTTAAATATAAAATATTTTTATTAGCAAATAACAAAATTACATATATGCAAGTAGTCCAAATGACTGTTTCGAGGTTTTGCATGAAAATTTTATAATTTTCATTTGATTTTATTCTATTTTTCATTAAATTTCTATTTATTAATTAGTTATTAATTTATGAAAAAATTCATGCCTTGCTTTTCCCCATTTATTATGATAATCCGTTAATCAATATATATGTGCATATAATTATTTGATGATGAAATGTATTTTTTATTTATTTATTTTTAGAGATAATGAATATATATATATTTCATTGATTCTTTTCATCATCAATTTTTTTTTTCGATTTTTTTTAAATAAAAACGATTAAAAATTAATGGATTTGTTTCGTTTATTTGCAAATGAAATTGAATAGAAATTATATGATATGAATGAAATTCAATTAAAATATAATCTCCACTCAGCCATTATATATATCATTCACTAATTATTTCATTCATTTCTAATATTTAATAATTAAGAGAAATTCAAATAATAGGATAATGATTTTAAATACAGAGATATAATGGAAAGAAAGATTAAATTTTAGGCAGGAAATAAAATAAATATCGCTCAATAAATGAAAAATATTAATTATGACTATATCAGCAGTGTGAATTTTATTAAAAAATATGACTATGCTTCATCAAAAAATATACTGTTTACCACATGACTTCCACTTGCCTTGCATTAATTAAAAATCTACTCTTATTAAACGAGCAAAAATAAAAATAAAATTTTTTAATAAACATTTTTTTATATTTTTCAGGTGTTACCTTCCCCCCCCGGGAGCCACCTCTCCTCCATGACTCGGGCGGTTCCGTAAGCAGTCGGCTGTTCGCTGGAGGGGACCTCCCATGCCTATATAAGTAATGAATCGCAAGGGGTTGGTTGGTTGGAGTTTGGGATGGTAGGTTTCTCATTTCCACCATTGAAAGATTTACGTTTAGACCCGCGATGCCTGGTCCTTGGGCTGCAAAATTTTAAAAGCGCTAAAATTTAAAGAAAGATTAAAATTTAAAAATTTATTTGCCTTCGTTTTCTTGTGAATGTATGATCAAATTTCAGCAAAGTATTTAAAATAATTATTAAATAATTTTTATTTTAATAATTATTAAATTGTTAAACAAAAAGTTTCCTACACATTTATTTTTTAAAACCACCATTTTTATATTAAGTACTAAAATTGAATTGTTTTTATATTATTAATAGATATAATAGAAACTTAATATTCATTTGTGCTTTAATACCAAAAATATTTATGCTTTTGCGGTTAAGATTTAAAATAGCATTAATTTAAATATATATATATTTTATAGTGAGATTAATGTACGGCGCCCCGAAATAAGTTCTAAATTTTTTTTCAGTTTTGAATGAAAATGAGATAAATTTAAAGATATTGAAAATCTTTTTGATAATAGTTTACAAGTGAGATTCCACAAATTTTTGCCTTTAAAAGTAATTCTTAACTAAAAATTTATGATTTTATATTTTTTTTTCAATATTTAATTTATCAAATCAATAAAGCGATTAAAAAAATAATTTGAAAAAAAAATACGAAAAAGTACCTATTCAGAGTATAACAGGTGAAAGATGAAAAATTCATATATTCACATAATATAATTTGTGATTATATTATTATTATTATTATTATTTTATAAAGAGAGGAATTGTAAAAATGTAATCTATTGTGCAAAGGGACACAAAGGCCTAAGATGCCATGAAGTATTCAACGAAATCTTTGACTACACGATGAACAGAGAGATGTAAAATAAAGTAAAAAGTTCCCGAAGAGATTAGAGTGGAGAAAAAAAATGACACCCGAAGGACTCGTTCTGAAAAATTGCTCTTCTTATGAAGATATAAGCTTTGAATTTAAATTTGTTTTTCGTTTCGTTGTTCTATTTTTTGGACCAGATTCTAGAATACTCAATGAGAAAATTAATCAAATTTTTTATAAGACTCGTTTAAAGTAGAGAAGTGTCGTAATCAACGGACTCGCCCGTTCGCTGGGAAATGGCTAGCCTAGTAAAAAAATTAATAGTAATACGAAGTTGGAGATACACTATTCTAACTTTCTCAAACTCAAATACCATTTGTTATGAAACTATTCAGTTAGAATTTTTAAGTTCAATACATACATACATACGGATAACACAACGTTATTGGATTTTTTATAATAAGGATTCAAAAAGGTAAAACATCTATAAGTCAAGATTGACTTTTTTGATAATTTATTAAAATTTGCCCCTTTTAGAGTAAAAACAATAGTGATCCAATTATAATCTGTAGGTGTTTAGTTTATATGTTGCAGTAAAACCCCGTTTTTTAGTAAAAACGCGTTCTTACTCTTTAACTGAATACCTTTGTGGCAACTAGAGTTTACTGATGTTAGTTGAGTTGTTCAAAGGTCTAGAATCTTTATTTTTTATCTTCCGCCTCATTTCGGGTGTTTATTTTCAAAAATTTTTAAACGAAAATGTCATAAATTACATCAGTAAACTCTAGTTGCCATAAACGTATTCAGTGAAAAGCGTTTTAACTAGTAAAAAAGCGATCTTACCAAAAACGGGTTTTTACTGCAACATATATATACATACAAACATACATACATACATACATACATACATACATACATACGGACATCTTGAACCAGCGCTTTCGCCAACTCTTTTATCCCTATGACCTCCAGAGACTGGAACTCACTTCCAGCCACCGTCTTCCCAGCGACTTATAAGCTTCAACTGTTTAAGACCCTCATCTACAGATACTTTCAACTCCTACCCAGCACATAAAATCCCCTCTTCTTCTTCTTTTCACAATGGAGGGGCCAACCCACGCCTCTAGAGGATGCACCTTTTTGGTCCTTCTTACATCAAGATCATTAAAATAATAATAATAATATAGATTATAGATATTTGGTACTATTTCTTTTAGAAGAATTTATTAATAGTTGGTATTTTAATTAGTTTACTAAGTATGAAGTAATTGTTTTCCAGGCTGAAACAAAAGATGGCCAGGATCGCATGCAGAAGGCTATTTTTTCGAGACTATAGTAAAATGCTTTCTCTCCATTGTATACCAACTGTTTTTATCCGACACTTTTTAAGATACAACTATTTTTTAAAATAGATTTGGCCGAGGGGTGAACCGCGATTGGAATTATGTGTACACGTCTTTGGAATTATGTGGAACTATTTTAGAATTCATTAGATAATATGCCCCTTCATCTATTGTCCTACTTGGAAATAAAAGTGGAAGTGGAAGTAAGTGTACACGATATTAGGTCGCGGTTCAGCCCTCTGATTTGGAATAAAAAATGAAATTATCAAGAAGGGGCCCCATCTATAATTTAGAGTTAACCTTCCATAAATAGAAGAAAGTATTTCAGGTGTTGGGTCGGAGTCGACGGTACATGTAGATGCAAGTTTTAAATAATTGGAAGGATAATGAAATTCAAGTCTCTTCTATAAGTAATAAGAATTTTTGAGTTGACTAATTTTTCGATTTGTACATATATAATTTTATCGTGAAGGGATGATAAATGTTTGTATTGTTTGTATTACTAGAGAGACAGACATCGATAAAAAATCTTGCTTGAAAATAATTTCTCTCCCATAATTCAGACATTTATAATTACTAATAAGTAGAAACCGGATTCCTATGCAATTGCATATTTTGTTCGCCGACACATACGACCCAGGGGATCAATTATCTATCCCAATCATGCATCTAGGATACTGTGGGTTAAACTTTATACTACATATTTTTGCATATTTGAGTAATATTGCATAAAATTGCATACAATTGCATATTTTAAGATAATTGCATAAAATTCTATATTTTAAGGATTTTTTGTCAAATATTGCACATTTCTTGCCAAATACGGATGTTTTAAAAGAAACTTATAGAAGAAAAAAAAAGAAATAAAACAGGAGGACATTTATAAACATAAATTATTTACAATTACAATCAAATTTTAATTATTTTTGAGATCATCTGTATTTTTAACGCCCTTCGGGAACTATAGCCCAAGTGTTCGTTTGTGTGTGTGTGTGTGAGTTGTGTGTAAATTAGTGTATGGATCAGATTATTATAGCCGGTCAAATATTTGGATTATTTTATTTAGTTTATTATTTGTACGTCAATAAGAAATTCTTGTAATATATGGTAAAAAAATAAACAATACGAACGCCTCTGTTAAATAAAACTACCCCCCCCCCCCGTATTTTTCGTTCAGATTTTTGAAACATATGGTAATTATATTTATTATGTTTATTTTATTCAAGTGTACCTATTATTTCTTTGAGTTTAAAGCTTTTTTAATAATATTATATTAAATGTAACGAGAATTTTGTGTAATATTTTACTCAAAAAAGTAGATACTATATTCTAGCTTACTTTATCATTTTATTCCTCTCATTGCACTCCTTCAATTATATCAGCGGTCGGGGAACCGGGGTAAATTACCCCAAATGGGGTAACAATGTAACTGTTATGCCCCCCCCCCCCGACAATACTTTCCTGGAATATAAATATAATTATTCTTACGGGTCGCTTGAAGGTCCCTTTAAGCCATGAGTGCATCTTTTTGACAAAGGCAATTCGCTTCCTGTCAATAAATATGAAATGGCTCTTGAAGCCAAGTCATAAATAATTGTCAATGCCTTTTTGGCCCAGATGTTGATTTATAAATGTCATTTTTACCGTGAGAAATATCTATTTCCATTTCTGGAAATTTCCCATGAAGGGTCACGTGGTTCTGAAGACCATCCCTTAAAAAAGGGAGTGGTCAATAATTAAGAATTTGGCCTATGAGAGGGAATCTTAGAATTTCGAGTCTCCAAGCAGTTTTTGATCAGTTGACAGAGTTTGGCAGTTTTTAATTTTGCTGTTGATAGAGACACTTCTAATTTTGCTCTTGAGAGAACCAGTCCTAGTTTGAAGTCAGAGATGCTCACTTGTTAATTTGATGTTAAGAGATGAGGCTCTCCAGCCATCAGTTGGAGACAAGTGTATTTATAATTAACTAATAAAAATAATCAAAAGTAAATAATGCTCTTTCTTTGAACAATCTCTCCCTCTTCAAATCAGCACCAGGGCTTAAACAGGCCGAATCGCTTGGACACGTTACCAGACCTTTCACGGGGAGTTATCTTCGAGATAAAATCAACAAATCGTCAACCCTTTCTCTGGTCAAGAAGGGTTGCAACCAAAACCAACAGTGTGTCGCAACATAACTATCGGGGGTAATAAGGGCATTTTTTAAATTTTATATTATATAAAGCGTTTGAATTATGTTGACAATTTTTATTTACTTACAGATTTCATCTAAATTCCAATTAATTCAATAAATAATACGTAATATACATTTACCTTGTTTTTTTTGCTTTTCAGAATGTAGGGGTAACAGCGACCTAAGCAAAAATATTTTGGGGTAATGGCTAAAAAAGTTCCTCGACCTCTGAATTATATAGTCATTTTGTCTTCAATTTTGATTTTTTAGTGCATAAAAAAATTTATTTTGCCATCTTTTACTGCATATATTTGCATATTTCAACATATTCTCCATATTATTTGCATATTTCAGCATTTTTAACTGCATATTTTATGTCATATTTTGGCATTTTTTACTTCATAAAAATCCGGTCTCTTCTAAAAAGCAAACACATTCGTGAGTTGTAGCTTCTAGAGACCGGATGTCTCTGCACTCCGTTGCCTACAGATTAACAAACTTTCTTTCTCTCTCTCTTTTATAATTCTGTTCCTCTCAATTTTCTATTATTTTTTCTAATATTAACCCTGTATATATATTATTAGTTTTAGTTTTTATTCTTCGGGCCTGATAAATCGCCATGATCCAGTCCTCGGGTGGAGTTGAAGAAAATTATCCTATCACTCTTTCTGGAGGACACCCGTCCGATCATTATCAACCCCTGGCACATAAAAAAGCAAGAAGATATATTAACTCCGAGCTAGGTGACCAAATAGTAGAAAAACCTGAGCCAAATTTTTTAGCCATCCCAATACTAGCCAAAAGCTAAATAAGGTATCATAAAATTATTGGATAAAAAATACTTGGTAGTTTTCACATTAAGATATAAAAATAAAACGAATTTATTTTTGGAGAATCTTTAATCTCGATATATATATTTCGGGTGACTAATCCATCTTCAGAAGCAACAGAAAGTATTAAAAATGTAAAACAAGGGACCTAGAATCCTTAACTCATAGTAAATGAATATTAAATATAATATTTATTTACTCTTATCTTTATTAAAGATCTTGCACCTTGCACCAACACCACAATCTTTACTAATTATTACTCAAATTAACTAATTTTACCAATACCAGTTAAGGTTGAACCACACCAAAAATCCAATTCAATTAAAGGAATAATATACCTACTATGAAGATCCAGTGGAAATTCCTAAGGAAACTTTACTTAGCGAATTGTAAAAGCAGATCAGAATCAAAATATAACTGATACTCATAAAAATTAAAAGTTTTTGCCGAGAGTAGCGGAATTTTTATATATTGAAGGAGACAATAAAAGAGTGTGTCTTCTGCTGGAATTATAAATTTTATTTATTTATAACGAGACTATACTTTCGAGGGCTTTGCCCTCTTCATCAGTCTATTACAATGGATTCACAGGAATTAATTTATGAATGAAAGGTTAAAATCTTTCATGTAGTTAGGTAAAGAAATTATACAGGGTGGGCAAGTTAAGAATTGAAATTTATACTTGTTTTATTATTTTGGCTGTAGGTGGCGTTCGTGAAGTTTATATTTTAGCGGCTATTTTTAAAATAAAGCTTTCGGGAATTTCTATTTTCCGATTTAAGAATTTTTTTGGTTGATTATTGTATGATTTTAAAATTTCTAACTATTCGAAAATACTAATTTTAAAGGGATCTAATTCTGATTTAATATTTGATTCGTCTCGTTATAAATAAATAAAAATTTTAATTCCAGCAGAAGACACACTCTTTTATTGTCTCCTTCAAGATACTCATAAAATTACGAAAATAGTGGGCAATCGAATGACCGAAACCCCTCTTGTAATTATTACTTTTGGTACATCTGTTCTCCCTCTTAAACTAAAAATTGTGTTTTATAATTTATCTGCTAGACGTTTCATCACTTCTCCCCTTCGTTGTTAATAAAAATAAATAAATAAATTTTTTGAGTCACCCTCCACTCGGCTAGCTTAGGAGTAGAGAAGTGTATAACAGGGCCGGCGCAAGGCAGGTTGAGCGCATTCCGCGAAACTCGGCCCCGCAGTCTACGAAAATTATCCATTTAAAAACACTGATTTTGATTAACTTTTTAAAGAACGATGATACCATTAACAGATACAAGACATTTTTTAGTAGCGATGATCCAGTTTAAATGTGTGACAAAAATCATCAAATTTCAGCGAACTGCATAAAGTCATATTCTGGAAACTACTTTAGATAAAAAAAATCCAGACGCTTACAGAGAAATGTACTTTTTAGAGAAATTAAACTACATCAATAGTTTTTTGAAAAAGTCATACATGATTACAGATTTTGTACTTTCATTGAATTTTTAGCCCCTTGAAAGTGAAATATGGATGCAAAAAAATATTACTTGGTTTGTTTAAAAAACTGCTTACAAAATAGAGATAAGACTCCCAATAAGCCAAGAGAGATTTTCATCTTTGGCTATTCTGTCAATAGAAAATGAGCATTCAATCGATTTTGATGATGTTATCAAAGATTTGGCGTCGAAAAAAGCGAGAAAAATTATTTAATATTGGATTGTATTATTATTTCATATTTATCTTATAAAAAATATATAATATGTAACAGCATTTGTAAATAAATAATTCCTCGT
Organism: Forficula auricularia; assembly: GCA_024734495.1. Taxonomy (NCBI): domain Eukaryota; kingdom Metazoa; phylum Arthropoda; class Insecta; order Dermaptera; family Forficulidae; genus Forficula; species Forficula auricularia. Next base: position 798,474 of record JALMQS010000691.1, on the reverse strand, counting down.
TGTAAAATTAAAGTGTAGGATTTAAATTTGTATTCAGGCCCCGCAAAATTTTTGAACCCGGCCCCGCAAAAGGTCACGCCGGCCCTGGTGTATAATGTATATAGATATACACTCACACAGAAGTCAATGGATTTTTGAGCACCTCAACGGGTTTTGGAAATTAAGTTTGTTTTTTTTATTATTTCTTTCAAAGTAATAAAATAGGACACGCCGGATGTGCTAAGATTCTAAAATGGCCTAGGAATTGAGTTTGTTAGACAAGCCGAAATTTCTTAATGTTCTCATCTGAATTGCATCAGGGCTGGTGAGAGAATGCTTGGATGCGAGTCTTATTTGAGACTGAGGCGAATTTGAGAATCTTGTGAGCAGTGTACGAAATTGCGATTTGAAGTAAAATAACCCCTGGGCCTGAATAGAAAGCAAAGCTTAAGTACATGATGCAGATTTGAGAAGCTAATTCCCAAAAAGTACTAGATAAATCCATTTTTTTCAATTGCAAGAAAATCAACAGTTTTATTGAAATTAAATAATAATGTATAACTGGATTATGGAGTATCTTTTGATTGATTGATTTTTCAAGTGTATTTTAGTAAAAGATTTGGTAGGTTTTGTCATGAAATCGATACCAGAAATAATAAACAGAGCTTCTCATTTTTTCAAATAAGTAATGTAGTCATTCTAGTAAGAAAGATTATTCTCTATTCATTTCATGTAATATATTTGTATTCTTGATTGTACCTATAACTTATGAATGTATTTTAGAAAACACCAATGTTTTTGAATAAAAGTTGTTTGGTGTATTTCAACTCTAAAGTGCAAACAAGTAGACCAATAATAAATGCGATAAAAGTCCATTTAATTTTTTAAACGTAAACATGGTCTATATAGATTAAAAGGTATATAATCCGTGACGCGTAGAGAATCCCATAAATTACATTTTGGTAAATTAAACTTGTCACTTTCGAAACACACATTCATTTTCTCTTCCCAATTTAAATAATATATTTGTATGATAAATAACTGGAGAAAAACAGAGAGGAAGGGGCTTCTATTATATTAAAGATATCCATCCATCTCTTCTCTCCTTTCCGGGGGGAAATATCCTCAAGATTAAGTGACGAAAGTAACGGCCCGTTTGGACCCCTTTTTGGATTGCCTTTACCACTCGGACGATCATTTTCTCTTTTTCTTTCTGCCACGAGAAACGTGCAGAATGTCCTGTGATTTATGGTCTTTTTGCCTTCAAGGCTCCATTTCTTCTCCATCAGACCTCCTTCGCTGCCATAAGGAGACGCTATTCTCGGCTTCTTTCTACTTATCTCGTTCACTATCTCTTATTTTTTTCCCTTTACTTTCTCTTATTACATGTATCTTAGATACATTTCCTAGAAATAAAATGTGCATTTGGATGGAATTAGAGCTTTTTTTATATATTCTGGATCTAAAAGATTAAATGAATTTTTTAAGCTAGTAGAACGGTATCCAAAATATATCAAAACCTTAACATTAAGAATTATTTGATAAACTCCAGTGCAAGAGTAGGTACTAATTTTTTTCTATAAATACAAATTTGCTGTATTGAATTTCAAATCATTTTAACCAAAACAAATACATTATTATGCAAATTAATAACAAAATCTCTTAAATTTAATGTAACAATATTTAAAATAAATTAAACAGGGCTGAACACCACTCCCTAGCTCCATAACTCACTCCACCCCCCAGTTTCAAGAAATGTACCCCCCCTCCCATTTAATTCATTTCTAAAGAATTAAAGATTTTTATTACCTTTTGATGAAGTTATAATACTTGACCATTCTAATGCTAAAATTCTACAATTTTCAAACCCTACCCCCTCCAGAAATTTCAATGACGCACTATGCGCCTTAACCCCCCCCTATGGGCACCCCTGAATTAAATATATTTCACTGAAATAAAATCTTTAAAACCAATAGATTAGGTTTTATTGTGGTATTTGGAGGGATTAATTTTGATGCTCATACTCATACCAAACTTCTGGTACTCTGAAACAGTGTAAGGTACATAAATGAAATCTTAGAACATTATATAATGACCTTTGCTCTTTTAATTGGAGATTTATTTTTTTACAAGAATACGTTCGGGCTCACACCATAAATATTTGGACCCCTTTTTGGCCTCTAGGGACCACAATTTCCGGTTTTATGTCCTAAATCAGGTTTCCAACAATTATGGGCATCGATTTCTTCCACCTAGCTTTTCATCTCTGAGATACAAGCTCTCAAAGAGTCAGGACCTAGACTGGCCATCGGAATACTCTCCATTCTATGAATAGAAATGTGAAAGTAAAAATACTCATTTTTTTGGGCCACCCTAATATATATATATATATATCAGTGACGTGTGGACCATGAATGCTGTGGATACGGCGCATCCCTAAAATTTTAAACATTTAGAGTATTTTCATACATATCGAATTCAAAATTTCAGGAGGAACTTTGAATTTTCAAATTATTATCCATTATTTCAAATACTTTTATAAAAAACATTTTTTGTTTTGAAGGTTCTCGAAATCAAATAAAATTGTTCCATAGTTTCAAGGGGCAATTAAAATGAATGATTTTTTCGAAAAGAGCAGGATAGAAAGTATGAAGTCACTGCCTGGTATATCTTCCAGTTCAAGCAGGTCAAAGACAAGTTCAGACGAGTTTTAGTCGAATAAAAAATATTTTCACTGAGGAATTATTAAAATAGTAATAATATAAAAAAGGAATAAATAAAGATGATTTGAGAATCTTTGGAGAAATCCATTTCTAAGATCTATCAATATATAAGATCGGAATTAACTACGAGTGCTATACAAGACATAGCTTGCTTATAACAATAGAATTACGTGAAATTTAAGATTTTCTTATAGGACTGGCTGATTCATTGTAGAAGATGATTGATTTCCATCTCAGGGATTGTGGAGCTTAAGTCTCAAGAGTTAATTTCTGACTCCAACCACCACTCACTCAAAGCAGTATCCGTATTGAGCGAAGATCTTGAAATATATTTAAAAAAAATCTCATGTTAAATTTGAAAAATAATGAAAATGATGCCATATTCGATGAAATTTGAAAAAAAAAAACGAAAATTAAAATAACATTTCAAAAAATGAAGGGTACTGTTTTGGACAGCATCCCCTGGTTGAAAAGTCACCAACCGCCATATACCTATATATATATAGAAAACCTTAATTATTTCACGTTATTAGCAAAATTCAATAAAATTGTATTTATTCCAAAATTGAAATTATAAAAAAAAGTGAAGTAAAAAAAATCAATTTATATTTTTAATCAAGAGAGCAAGTAATTCGATTACTAGTTCACTACGCCAATTATTTATTTCGTCCAATTGTAAAATTAACAAACAAAACAAAACAATTGAATTGATTTCTGAACAAAAAATAAATTAATGCGCTTACAGGATGATAAATAATAAATTTATTAAATTTATCATGGTAAACATTTTTTTTACCAATTATATCTATGTGTAGAGATAAATTTTCTCCTTATAATCTTGACAATAATTTATCTATGTTTTTCTCTCATCTCTAGATAATAGAAAATTAAATTTGACATTGATGGGGAAGATTGAATTTATTTTCCGTTCAAGTGGAATCAGTTTTAATCATCAGTCATTCAAGAAATAAATGGATCTGAAAATGACTTTTAGTAGGATAAAGAATGTTTTTTTTTTTTTGATCTCCTCTTCGCTTTGTTTTTTTGTTGTCTTAACAGCGATTTACATTTTACTTGTTATGATAAGATTATAAATGATGTTGAATCTTGACAAGTTAAAAAAAATGATATGCTAATTTATTTTCGAAAACAAATTCGTTGTCAAGTTTATTCCTTAGATTAATAATTGAAATGATTTTTTTTTATTATTTATATTCTTATATGGTTACATATATTGATGGTAATTTTTTTACTTTCCATATTAGATATGATTACCTATTCTGAGTTAATATTAAAAATATAAATTTTATATGCTCTAATATATAATTTACTTAAGGATATTCATGAAAGGAACATTGATATATAACATGCAATTGGATGTTGATGAAAGCAGTCCACGGTGGTTGTAAATAAAGTAATTATGTTTTGAACTACTTTCATTGACTTTTTGTTACCCTGAAGAAGGAGAGAATAAATCTCCGAAACGTCGGTTTAACAAATAAATGTAAAATAATAAAACCTCTATAGTCTTATTTTTTTACAACCACCGTGGACTGCTTTCATCAACATCCAATTGCATATTTATACCAGTCCGTCTCCTAAAGAAAATCTCTATCAATTGATATATAAGCTTTTCTGGAAACAAAATAATTTGTAAAGAAGATTCAGGTCACAGTGCAATTGCAGACTATTTAATCTCCGAGCAGCATTGTTTTCCAGACTAATCAAATATTAAATTAATTAGATCACTACACGATTCCCTAAAAATTAGTATCTTCGAATCGTTAGAAATTTTAAAATCATACAATAACTAACCAAAAAAATTCTTAAATCAAAAAATAGAACTTTCGGAAAGCCTTATCTTAAAAATAGCCGCGCAAATAAAAACCCCAATTACGCCACCTACAGACAAAAAATGGAACAAGTATAAATGGTAAATCATAATTTGCCCAGAGCACGTGTAAATCTCACTCTCCATTAATATATTAATTCCTGTGAATCAATTGTAATAGACTGATGAAGAGGGCGAACCCCTCAAAACTAAAGTCTCGTTATAAATAAAATTTATAATTCCAGCAGAAGACACACTCTTTTATTGTCTCCTTCAATATATAAAAATTCTGCTACTCTCAGCAAAAAACTTTCAACTTTCAATTTAATATAACCAGTTCCCCAAAATTAAAATAAAATAGAAGTAATTTTTGGCGAGGGACTGATAAGTGAATTGAGTGGATATTGATGAGGCATTCCAAAAAAAGAAGATAATTTAGACTATCTTTTTATTCATAAATCGTGGTTTCGGAGGCTTATTTCCTCCTTCTTCAGGGTTTTGAAAAGTCAGTGAAGGGAATCCAATGCGACATTCACCTGTGTCTCCTCTTTCAGTAGCAGTAACAATAATATATCATATTTCATTCTCAGCAGAATTATACTGTAGTAATAATTCTGCTGAGAATGAATGTATTGACAAAATATGACATGTTTTAATTTATGTATGGAGGTTTTAAATTTCTCCTGCTTATTTATTACATTTTGAAAATATGTATTAGCGGGCTCACTTCAATATGTATTTGATTTATATTTAATACTTTTATGGTTACGTTAATATTTTAGAATTTCCCTTTTGCATAAATACCTCATATTATTATGATGAATGAAAATTTAAATAATTTTTTGTAATACCAGTCACGAAAGTCGAATTTTCGGGAGACGATTGGTGGGGGTTAGCTGAGTGATTTCTGAATGACTTTAATAAACTTTTCACTTAAGATGTACCTAATGTTCCACTTTTCTTTACAACCCACCTTACTTCCCGGCATATTTATTATTTATTTATACATTCGCACAGCGACTCTTGTAAACAACTTCAATCTATGTAAGCTGTCGCCAATAATTATTATTTATATTAAAGTGATCATTACTCATTATCTAAAATAATGGATTAAACTTTAGAAATATTACTTACATTGCCAGATCTTACTGAACAATCTATGTATTATTTTCTCTCTCAAATCGTTCACTTTAAGTTAATAGTGAGGAACACCCGACAATCAAGATTATGACATTTGTTTTGGCTTAAAGTACATTCATCTGAATACTCGTCTGAATCACTGCACTCGCCTTATATATACGTGGCTTTGATTTGCACTCATACTCAGGTGAATACATCATAAGCTCTCAGGTCATCCTGGAACTACCGTCTTCAAAAGCGACAGGTGTGTTTGACTCTAATAATCGCCCTTTTGTTTTGTTATATTTACGCCTATCCTTTTTGTTTCTTCAATATATATCTTCTTACATTTACATGTAATTTTACACATCCTCCTGATTTGTTTTTCATTTAATTAATAAGAATTTCATTTGATGGTGAGGTTTGTATATCACTATTAAATTGGTATTTCTCAAAATATGATTTTTATTTATTTTACTTTCATGTTGGTTTGTAATTAATACCAGATAAGTGAAAAATATGTGGGGTACACTAAACACCTTAAATTTAGGGAATAATCAACACGTCTTTTTACTAAAATTAGTAACCTACCAACAGAACAAACTAATTCACCAACTCTTTTATCCATATGACTTCTATAGACTATAACTCTATTCCTGTTTTTCTGGAGGTAAATAACCTTCAATCTTAGAAAACCCACATCCAAAGGTGCATTTAATTCCAACCAAATCACTGAAATTTCTTCTATTCACGATACAATAGTCCATCACGGACTACAGAGGAAGCAGCTTTTTGGAACACTATTTTCTATATCAATAACAATAAAAAAAGACAGCGTTTAGAATTGGTTTATTTTGATAAATTATAATAATTATATAGCGATCTTTATTAGAACAATTTGAAGGGGATAGTTATATAGGGTCAGTTTTTGCAAGAGAAGCAGGAAACACGGCTGAGTGTTACCCGAGGAGATTTTGCAAATGCAAATCGCTCCTGTTCAAACAACGTCATTATCACTTGAACTGGAAACTTTCTGCTGAGATATTCGAGATATACGGTATATGTACTTTACAGGGCACACGGTTAACAAATTGCTTTGATTCCAAGTTTTATGTGCAAGATAGACGATAAAATTTTCTGCTGATCAACTCAACCAGTAGATGGATGATTCTCGATTCTAAAATGATGTCTTTTTTTTATTTTTTTAGCTTAGTACGAGGGATGGATGAAAAAGAACAAACTAAAGGAGAATAAATTAATCCTTTTGAATCGACGTCAAAAAATATATTAAAAACACTTATGAAAAATACGCTTTTACCTAGTCAAAATACACTAAAAAGCAAACAATAAATTTCCCGCTTATTCCCACTCGGAAACACACAACATGACAAAAATTAAACCGATTGTATTTTTAAATTGAAGTTGAATTGAAACATTTATTATTAATTGGTGCTTGGTATTGTCAGTTGTTAATGTAGAAGTGCAGAAAGGCGTTGAGTTTTATTATAGGCCACAAGAGAAGGTGTCATATAAATACATTAAAATTATTTTTTCAATTAGTTGAAATCGAAATTTCATTTTATTTTAATATTTGTTAAATATTTATAATTATGTAAGAAAATTTTTTAAGTAATAAAGAAAAAATTATTTTCTGGAATTTTAAAATAAAATTGTGTTAAAATACTACTACTACTATTTTTTTTTTATTTTAAATACCTATCATATACCAAAAATTATTACTGATATTTATTTAAAACACGCTTTAAATTACATTTTTTCGTTAACCCCTGGAAGGATGAATTTTTTTATTATATGTCATTTCAAAAGTAAATATTAAAATTAAAAAAAATAAAGTAATAATTATAATTTATTATTTTTTATTGTTAAAGGATAAATAAATTGAATTGCTTCTTTCCAGTAATTTATTTTATTATTCAAATGGTTAATCCAAATATTTCGAGAGCGCTTGCGGCATCTCTTCTTCAGTGGAAACTGTGGGACCATATAAGAGGCAAGTCAGTGAGTTATTATTAATTACAGATGTCAAAGGTACTCACCCACTCCATCACCAATTCGATTAAAATTTTGTGTTATTTATATTTATAACAATAAAAATTAATATATCCAGTACACACCAAGCCAGCAAAATTCTTATGAATAATTTATTATATTTAAATTTATAGTAAGGCGATTTAAATGGGGAGTGCACCGTTTATTGAAAGAGTTTACTTTTTACTCTAAATAATATTTCATATGAACAAAAATAATACATTTGTCTGTAGAATTTCAAAAAATCGGCTTCGTTGAAATTGGGTCAAAATTTGATTTCAAAATTCAATCTAGATACATATTAATCAGAGTTTCTATTAAAAAACTTTTATATCTCAAGCGATTAGAAGACAATTGTTATACAGTTTTCTTTGTATTTATTAATCCAATTTCCGAATGATACAGAAGACATTTATTTATTTGTATTTACAAGTTTGCAAAATATATATTACATTTTTACCAATTTTATTCTAAAAATCCTATGTGAATTCTCATTATAAATAAAAAAGCTTTTCAATTCATGGAAATTTTTTTTTTAATTTACTTTATGTTTACTTAGATTAAGTTAATTCAATAAAACACATCATTATTACTATAACAAATAGAAAAATAAACAGCGCAATGTAAAAAATATACTTAAGCTTGTTGGTTACTATCAGAAAATAACAAAATTAATGGTTGGGAATGTGAAAATGATATTAGAAAATTTCTAGCTGAGTAGCTTTTGGTAAATCATTTTGCAATAAAATATAATTTTCTACTAAATTAAACGTTTTTGGCTCTAAGCGCCTTTGATATAGGACTTTCCCCAGCAAGCAGCAGCATCCCTTCTGCCAGCAACTGATAATATATAATACATATATTTATTATCAAAATAATAATAATAATAATAATACGTTATATATGGTATGATCCTTTCCAGCGGGATCGAATCGTTCGAGTGTGAACCGCCATCGTTCCGGAAACCTTCGAAAGTGCATGGCGCCTCTTACAAATGCTGATAAGAAACCACCCCTGACACCCTCGGCTCGACTTCGGTATTCGCTCAGATTAACCGAAGGGGTGGGTGTTATTAATATAAAAATCTACCACCATTTATAAATCCTAATTAAAATTAAAAGCATATTAGCTAACAAAGACCTCTCATACTATATATTTAGGTATATACCTATATTTCTATTAAACTAATAGGATCATCTTAAGTGTGAATTAAGTGATAAAACATATTCATACCACCAGACGGAGCCTGCAGGTCGGCCTTAGTATTAAAATGACTTGAAAAAGTATTTAATATTCATGTTAGAAATTGAAATTATTTTCTATTGAACTAATAAAGGGCATTTGTGCCTTTGTCTGTTTATTTATATCCGTCCCCCAAGTGTCTGCATATCCGTCTCCCTAGAAATATTTAATCAAATAACTACTGAACTAGTGGCTGATTTTGATTAAACTTCCACCAAACTGTTCCTAATAATCAGGAGAACAGAATAGGCATATAGCCTATAACTTCCCTTTTTGGCCTCTTCAAGTCTTCTTCTTTGGTAAAAAAGACCAGTATTTTTGTTTACTTTTAAAAAATGAAATTATTAAAAAATTAAATACATTCATGAGGAATAATAATTCTACATTGGATTTTTTACTTTTCGATTATTATTGGTAACCATTACTGAAGAAATGGAGGAAATGGGTTAAACAATGAAAATTCTAACCCTTTGGCCAAACCAACCAAATTTTTTATACATAATCTGTGGGCCTCTAGAGAGCTAGAAATTGGGTAGAGAGCGATCGGAGGCGTGACCAAGGATCTGGAGAGGATTGGTTTAGTGTGGAGTGATCGGAGGCGGCGTGAAGGTCCGTAGAGGGTTGGTGTGGTGGAGAGTGATCAGATTCGGGAGGGGGGGTTAGGTTTTGGTACAGGGTCGGTGGAGTGGAGAGTGATTGGAGGTGGTGGAGGAGAGAGGGTCAGGGAGTGGGGGAGGGGTCCAGGGGGGGCGAAGCCCCTTTGCTAGCAAGAGGTCCACCGAAAGCGGGCGTCTCAGCTAATTCTCATTTAAAATGTGCTGATTGATTTTATTATTATATATTTTTGTATATATAAATAGCAGTGGCGTGCGTTCCATGGATGCTCTGGATGCTGCGCATCCTTAAAATTTCAAAAGGTCAAAAGGATTTTCATACAGTGTCATGAAAAAAATCTAATATGTATATAATTTGAAAAATAACGAAAAATTATACGTTTATCGATGAATTTTACAAAATGAAGTGAAAAATAAAATAAAATTTTAAAAATTGAAAGGTTGTTTTTTGGACAGCATTCCCTGATTGAAATGCCACCTATTAAAATGTTTAACTGATCTGTCTTACATTCTATTTTTACTGATTAAGGGTTTGTTTTGAAGTCTAAGCTTTTCTAAAAGATTTGTGAACTAAAATTTGAAGGATTGAAGGTTGTCGGATGGGAATGCACTAACTACCAAAGTATAAGTACCACTAGCTCAGTAGGAAGACAGTATGGCCGAATAATAAAAAAAGGATTGAAGACCAGATTAAGGACATAGAGGAACAAAGTGCTTTTAGATAGGGAAGATCATGCCTGCAATATATTTGTGCTTAACCAAATCTTGGAGAGAAGAGTTGAGAGAAACATGAGTACCCATCTCATTTTTATAGACTTAGAAAAGGCTTATGACAATGTGCCTTTGAATAAACTATTTGAAGTATTTACGAAGGTGGGGATCAGCGGGAAGTACATCAGAGCCATATACAATATGTGTAAGGATCCAAAAGCTATCGAAACCATTTGAGATCAACAAAGGATTGAAGCAGGGGTGCTGCCTAACACCAACTCTTTAAAATTTACATCCAGGAAGCATTGAATGTGTGGAGGAAGAAATGTGCAGGAATGGGATTAGAAATTAACAACGACTGCCTGTACACACTATTATTTGCTGACGATCAGGTTATCATCGCCAATAACCAAGAGGACGCAGAGTATATTCTGAGAAAATTGATGAAGGAATTCTCTAAGTGGGGTCTGAGTATAAACTTTAGAAAAACAGAATGCTTAAATGTAAGAGGGAACATACCGACATACTGGTAGAGCAGCAAGCCATTAGAGGATGTAGATCTTATAAGTATTTGCGAAGTATAGTCTCGGAGAAAGGAACGTCAGAACTTGACATCCAGAACAGATTGGTCCAAGGACGGAGGGCCATTCAACTTCTTAACTCCCTACTGTGGTCTACCAATATGAAACTTGATAACAAATTAACAATCTATTGACCGATAGTAGAAGCAATAGTAACTTATGTAGCTGAATGCTTGCAACTCACCACTAGAAATAAAGGGAAAGTTAAGGCGGTTGAGATGGACTATCTACGACAGTCATGCAGAATTTCGCGACTCGACCACGTACGAAATGATGACAAATGAAAATTGACAAGAATGGAAAGCACGATGATTGACCGAATCGAAGAGGGACAGTTGATCTGGTATGGCCATGTGATGAGGATGAATGAGGAACGATGGCCAAGAAAAGTTCTTAACTACACGCCACCAAATAGAAGAAGGAGAAGAAGACCTAGGAAAACATGGAAGGATGGGATCATCATTTTTGATTATCACGCATGCTATGATCAAAAATAATATAAGACCGGACGACATCCAAGATAGAGACGTATGGCGTGCGAAATGCATGATGCCGCAAAGGCCGTAGGAACCCCGCACTAGAGATGGTGCGTATTTACGTTTTGATAGCAGGTATTTCCTTGCAAGTATACCAACCAGGTACCGACCCGATATACTTGCAAGACTTGAAAGTATTTTTCCATTAAATTATACTGTCCCTTCAAAGTAAGTACTACTACTTCGAACTCGAACGTCGTCTGTTTTGGGCTTGAGAGCTCCAATAAAGTGACACTAGTTACAGTATTACCACTACGCTAAATATAATTAAAGGGGTTGCCTTATTGTACGCACTGACGATTTAGCCGTGTGGGAGCCCTCAATTATAATCTGACGTCATCAAGCAAAATAGTTTCAATAATTAATTTTGAAAAAAGTAGTGAACCAAATGAAAAAATATTGAAATTAATTTCTTATAATTGAGTTTTCTGTACAAAAAAAATATTCCTTTCTGAGAGGAGCAAGTATTCGACTCATAATTAGTAGAGATTGTGGTGTTGGTGCAAGGTGAAACATCTTTAATAAAGATAAGAGTAAATAAATATTATATTTAATATTGATTTACTATGAGTTAAGGATACTAGGTCACTTTTTAATGTGAAATAAGTGACCTAGTATCCTTAACTCATAGTAAATCAATATTAAATATAATATTTATTTACTCTTATCTTTAGTATTCGACTTGTTACGTTGGACAGAAAATACTTTTGAAAGTATTTTGATACCTGGTTTCTGCACCTGGTATGAGAAGGTGGACGTACTTTTAAGCCCTGGTACGCGATTTAGCAAGCATAACCCATCCTTACCCCACACCAAAAAAAAAAGTAGGTTGTCGGATTGTGTATAGATAAAGAGAATTTCGGTCTCAAGAAAATAAGATAAACAAATTGAGGAATAACTTTATCGCTACCATTTGTTTCTAATTTGAATGTCTGCATTTCTTTCAACAATAAAATGCATTCCACATTATCTTTTTTATCAACCCTTCATTAAATTTATTTTATTATTCTCGTTGACATTAAACACAGTCGTTAAATAAGCTATCATTTTTATAATTAACCGCAAATGCAAATGAAGTTTTTTTTTGTATATTTATTTATTTTATTAAAATATTAACCTCAATTTCTTTGTAGTTATTTCATTTTTTTTTTAATGAATTTCAAATTAATGATGCAACATCATTTAATAAATAATTTATGTTAGTTTTACTAAACATAATTTTGCCCAGAACTTATTTTTCTTTAAGTTATAAGAAATTCTAACTCTTTCTAAATTATTGTTTCAAAAATGTTTTTTGAAATAGATGTTGTTGTTGTTTGTGACATTTTTCTTTCTTTATTTTCCCGTTCAACTGAAAAGATGGAAATATCTATTAAGTTGAGAGGTATTTATTTCATTTCAATGTTAACTTCCTGATAAACGTCACCCCCTGCGGTTGAAAATCATATATTATTCAAAATTTAATTCCACAAAGGGTGTATTTCTTTTTTTTTCTTTTTCTTTTTTCTTTTTTATTGAAGGGGGTATTCAAACTGCTCTTTGTCATGATAAAATTTCAAAGAATTCACTACTTGTCAAAAATAAAATAGAAATATTCTGCCCTGTTTCGTACACACTACATACCTTAATATATAGTTTTTTGCGAGGGGTGAACCGCGAACTTTTATCGTGTACACCTACTTCAAATTCCACTTTCATTTCCAAGTAGAAGACAATAGATGAAGAGGTATTATCTAATGAATTCCACATAATTCTAAAGACGGTGTACACCTAATTCCAATCACCGTTCACACGGTTTTTGGCTGTATTCTTGGATTTAGAATGATTTTAACACGATTATTTTTAACGATTAAGACGAAATCTCTGCGTAAAAAATTTTCTCATATGCTATATATGTCAGATGGTATTCGGTTTTGAAAGTTAAGATCGGATTGCATTTTTGGAATTTGGGTTCAATTCTCGAAGGGGCAAATACATCACCCTTCTGATATATTATTAAATTCATAAGACTTTGTATTTAATAATATGTAGTTGACATTCTGATTGATAAATTCTTCAAAAATATAATCAGTTCTTAATCCCATTATAATAAACCAAATATAAAATGTCTTTTTGAAGCCATTAATGGATTTTGAACTTAGATAGTAACTAGCTTACAGGCATTTTGATAAAAAATAATTAAATTTTTTAACATATAATTTTCCAATGTTCGCTACAGAAGATTTTCATATAGACCAGCGCTTCTTAAACTTTTTTCATTGACGACCCCATTTTGACTGATAAATTTTTCGAGACCCCATATTACCCATATAAATATATGGTATAAACCATCATTTTTACTAGCAAATCATAAATAAATTTATAATGAACCAAATATTTATAAACATATCTATTATATATAATAATTGTATTAAATCTAAATAATAATTAAATGGATCTGCTTGTTTCTTATCAAATAAAGAGTCATACAGAAGTTCATCATCTTCAACATTTGTCAAATTTTTATCTGTGTTTAGATTTTATAATCACCAATGCTGAGAAAGTCGCTTCACATAAATAACATAATTAAATTTTATGTTATATCTAATACAAAATGACAATTTCAAAATGATTGGAAATTCAATGACAGATATTCCTCGAAATCACTAAATATTAATTTTTGGCCGTTGCGCATTATAATTATTTCATTGATCATTGTTTCATTGTCATTGTGCCCTAAGTTTCACGACCCCAAAATTCAATTTCTCGACCCCAAATGGGGTCGCAATCCATAGTTTAAGAAGCACTGATATAGACCAAAACGCTAATTATCACTGGACTCGCCTAGCTCATACGCAGCTTTCATTCTTCTGTGCCAATTAGGTTGCCTAAATACAAGCGCACCAACGTCAACCAAGTTCATATCCAGGCTGTATTTTAAAGATTTTGATTACTACAGTTATTTATTTTTTATAATTCAATATTTTTCTTCAGTTCAAAAAAAAAATTGAATTAGTGAAATTGCTCTAAATGAAAAAATAATTCACATTCAAGTTCGATTTCGGACAAGAGCTACAATTTTCAATTTTTTTCACTCGTGATTGTAAAAGATAAAACAATTGATTATTGGCTGATAAAATGAAATGAAAAATTAATACTCTTTACGCTGAGCAATGGGTGGAATTCTCAAGGCGGCCGAAAAATTGAATTTCCTCAAAAATATTAAATATTTTTTTTATTTGAATTATCTATTGATTATACTGTCCAAGTTAAAATAGGAAAAGTTAAGCTATTTCGTCATTACGAATGTACACCTCTCGAAAGCATCTTTTAGTGAAATCAAGAACCTGAAGTGACCAGCCAAAGAGTCATCGATCACACATTTCCGGCTCTTATGTTATATGAATGCTTATGATACTCTTTACCCAAGCTTCGCATTGGATAAAAAAAAAACAAAGCAAAAAACAACACTTCTTACATGCACAATTACAACACGTCACCGTATAACCCAGTAAAAAAAAAAAAAAAAAAATTGCATGGATTTGATTGTAATTGAAAGATTGCACACGTTTTCAACTTTTCTTATTCTATAGAATTAAAAATTAAAATCTTAAATTATAGTAGGTTTTAATTAGTTCAATTATTTTTTTTTTTATAATTCAATATTTATGTGCAAAAAAAAATTAAATAAGTTAAAAAGCTCTAAATGAAAAAATAATTTAAGTTCGATTTCGGACAAGAGCTACAATATTCAATTATTTTTTTCACTCGTGATTGTAAAAGATAAAAGAATTGACTATTGGCTGATAAAATTAAATGAAAAATTATTACTCTTTACGCTGACAAATGGGTGAAGTTCTCCAGGATCTTATATAAAACATATTCAAAAATACTAAATATTTTTCTTATGCGTATTATATATTGCTTATACTGTCTAAAGAAAATAAAGTTTAGGTATTCATTATGAATGTACATTGTACACCTCTCGTCAGCCTGTTTTAATTAATTCAGGAACCGGAAGTGACCAGCCAAAGAGTCCATGATTAAACATTTCCGGGTCTTATATGAATGCTTATGATACTCTTTACCCACGCTTCGCATTGGATAAAGTAAAAACGAAGCGAAAAAAGAACACTTTTTTACGGACGATTACAATACTTCACCATACCCCAGTAAAAATAAATAAGCTGACGTGTTCTGATGTGGCCATCCACTTGACTTTACCATACAACCTGGCCCCTCACTTACATTAATATTTAATAAAATTATTTATAATCATGTAGGGGTGGAGGGTTAGTTTTTGGGTTTTTAGATTACTGTGGGCCCACTGATTATGTATAAAGAATTTGCGTGAGTTTGGTACAAGGGCCTATATTTTCATTTTTTGACCGCCCGCCCCCCCTCCCCCACCCATTTTGGGCGGATAGTTTTTGGGTTTTTAGATTACTGTGGGCCCACTGATTATGTATAAAAAATTTGCGTGAGTTTGGTACAAGGGCCTATATTTTCATTTTTTGACAGTCCACCCCCCCCCCCTATTTTGGGCGGTTAGTTTTTCCATTTTTAGACTTCTGGAGGGCCACTGATTATGTATACAAAATTTGGTTGAATTTGCTCAAAAGACTTAGATTTTTAATTTTTAACCCGCTTCACCCCCCTTAATTTTGGGTCCATATGCACCAAAATCTAATCAGCTCTTAATCTCAATGGACCAAAACTAGGTGTGAAATTTGGTTTCGATATTCACACTAGTTTGTGAGCTTGCTCGTCCACAAATTTGGTAACGAACAGACTAACTAACTAACAGACATTTTTACAAAACAATTATTATCTCAAAAAATATAATTTTTTCGATGTTTACTTATTAAAGCTTTTTTGTAGATCGAAATGCCCTGGTTTTGCTCAATTTTTTTAATCGAAATAGTTTCAGCCGTTTTTGAGATATTTTGAAAAAAATATGGAAAAAAAACACTTTTTTCATGCACGATTACAATACCGGTAAAGTAAAATTGTATTGATTTGATTCTAATTGAAAGATTGTAAAAGTAAATGCAAATTCAAACTTTTCTTATTCTATAGAATTAAAAGTTAAAATCTTAAATAATAGTAGGTAGAAAATAATAATGCGGGAATAATTTTAATAATAATAATCAATATGAATATAAGGAACGACCCGCCAATAAAGAGGCGTCTTTTCATTCCTCAGATTCTTTGAATTGCTCTCTTCCGAAGTCCCATCCCTTTTCCCCCTTTCATATTTCTTGCTTTTAATTCCTTCAGAGAAAGGCATGCTCTTCTGTCTCTTTCTCTCTCTCCTTTCTCTCTTGAGAACCTCCATCAAATACGCATTTTTTCACTTATCTCTGTCCTTGCCTATTCTATTCTTTTCTTTATCTCCATCTCATTTCTACATATTTTATAAAGCTATTATCCTAAATACATTCAAAAATTTCATTTCCCACAAATACAACAAAGAACCCCTTGAGTTTTTTATTTTATTTTATTTTATTTAAGAAATCGAGAATTTCTTTTATAGATTCCCATGTGACTATAGATCCTATAATATTGAGGATTTTGATTAAGCAATAATCCGAAATTCGAATAAATTTTCTACATATTATTGTATGAATTTCATCTCTAGAGAGTATTAATGTTAAAATATGATATCTCTCTCTGGAATGGTAAATGGGCTTATAAATGTTTCTTCTACTTAATTATTTCTTTAAAGCTTATTACAATTTTAGATATAAGTTTAAACATTATTAGAGAATTGACAATAGAGAATATAAAAATATAATAATATTATATCTAATGTAGGCTAGGAGCGGGTTCCAGCTTCTGGAGATCATAGGGATAAAAGAGTTGGTAGCAGCGATTGTTATCACTGCCCATTATTTAAATTAAGAAATATTTGTTCATTTATTGTTTGTAATGATTTAATCATCATTCAAACAATGTCAATTGTAATAATTTCAAGCCCTTATTTGCTAAATTGGCACTGTATGAGCGTGTAGCAGGGTAGCGTTTTTACTGAAATTTACTCCACTATTACTCTAAATGTAGTTGAGTCTCGATCATCATTTTTTGTTAGATATTCCTATTTGTATAAAGAATATTTTGTAAAATTTTCAATTTTTTTTTCATTAATTCTCTTTTCAGACATTGACTTCTCAAAATTGACATTTAAAGGGTTTCGGTCATTTTTAACAAAGCTCTAGAAAATAAGCTGACGTGTTCTGATGTGGCCATCCACTTGACTTAACCAGACAACCTGGCCCCTCACTTATATTTAATATTTAATAAAATTATTTATAATCATGTAGGGGGGAGGGGGGGGGTTAGTTTTTGCATTTTAGACACCTGGGACCCACTGATTATGTATACAAAATTTGGTTTAATTTGGTAAATGGCCAAGATTTTCATTTTTTGACCCTCCCCCCATTTTGGGCGGTTAGAATTTGCATTTTTAGACTTCTGGGGGTCCACTGATTATGTATACAAAATTTGGTTGAGTTTGCTCAAACGACCTAGATTTTTAATTTTTAACCCTCCCTCGACCCCCCTTAATTTTGGGTCGATATGTACCAAAATCTAATCAGCTCTTAATCTCAATGAACCAAATCTACGTGTGAAATTTGGTTTCGATATACACACTAGTTTTTGAGCTACCTCGTACACAAATTTGATAACGCACAGACTAACTAACAGACATTTTGACAAAACAATTATTATCTCGAAAAATATAATTTTTTGATGTTCACTTATAAGAGCTTTTTTGTAGACCGAAATACTATGGTTTGGCTCAATTTTTTTAATCAAAATAGTTTCAGCCGTTTTTAGATATTTTGAAAAAAAGTAGGGGAAAAAAACACTTTTTTCATGCACGATTACAATACTTGACCATAGCCTCTATGGTAAAGTAAAAAACGAGTGCATTCTCAGGAATACAACTTATACTACAAATTTATGGATTTAAAAAGTAACGATTTATACATTTTTCCGAGTTTTTACAGCAAGAGCTTGACTAATTTTCTTGCATGATAGAAAAATTAAAATAATGTATACCTGAAGTTCATCTCATGCTTAACACACTGGTTTTTGAATTATTCTGCTATCTTTAAAAATAGCTTGACAGTTAAACTTTCCGCAAACCACGTTTTTTATTAAAATATGCCCAAACACCATTTTAAAATGCCTGCCAAAAAAACTATGACATATAAATTTTTTTTAAGTACTGTTTTTTGACTGTCTACCTATAGGGAACTCATGATAAAAAAATCAGAAAAATATAAAATCATGAGCAACAATTTTTATTTATATTGGCCGATTCGAAATGGATTGACCCAGAGTCATGTTAAACTATCATCTTGTCTTTTATTTTTTTGTGAAACCTACCTAGAATTTTATATTTTTAAATTGTATTTTAAAGATTTTGGTGTTTATAAAACAATAACAAAACCCATTAAACCCTTAAACCTCTAGTTCCTTCTAAATCTGCACAAATTACAAATCTTATTTTGAAATGGTCAAATGCATACATTATTTCAATACTGATATTGAACTAAATTTCTTCTCTAATTCTTTCTTTCAACATATTTATGAATATTTTTTCTGCCGTCATGAAGGTTGTAAAATTGTCTAGTATTTGTTTTAGAGATCCAAATTAAAAAAAATCCATAGGGATCAGATCCAGTAATTGCATTAGCATTATGGAATCATATAGTAACAGCTAATCCACATATCTTAACGTGCATTCAAGAAGTTGCTTAGAAATATTATACATATAGTTGTGCGGAAAACTTCTTGAATTCCGATTTTCAAGTTAAATCTTTGCAAAACGCGTATATTGCATAAATAGGACTTTTGGGGCGATTATTGGCTTTGTTTTATTAGAACATAAGTGGTATCTATAAAAAAAGAAAGAACGGAAACAGTACTATGGGATCAACGTATAAGCAGCAATAAGAATTATTGGATTTATTCAGAGAAGCGGTGGGTATATATTTCAATAAATAAATAAATATTGGATAATAAAAGTGGCGTTCCTGGAGAATGGAAATTATGAATAAAAAAAATGTTTAAGAAATCTCTTCATTTGACAATAATTTCACTTTTTGTAAATATCTTATAAAATTACCAGTTGCGAAGTCCGCATTGTGATTTTTTAATTCCTTGAAAGGTTTGGTTAGTAGAGGCTTCATAGTTCACGAATTATTAGATAATAGTAAGTTTTTCAGCCTAAAACTTGGAGATATTAAAATTTTTATAATAGAATTTCAAGAATTAGTATATAGCCAGGTGCGAAGCCCGCCTTCCTCTCTCTCTATTTTTTTTAATGAAAATGATGAGAGAAGGAGTTACACCAAAAATGTGCATCCCTTAAAGGCATTTGTTGGCCCCTCCGTCGTGAAAAGACGAAGAAGAAGGGTTTTTATGGGGTGGGTAAGGGTCGAAGGTATCTGTAGATACGGGTCTTAAACAGCTGAAGGTTATAAGTCGCGGGGAAGACGGTGGGTGGGAGCAAGCTCCAGTCTCTGGAGGCCATAGGGATAAAAGAGTTATCGAAGGCGCTTGTTCGATTTTTATCCAACTTGATAGCGAAGGGGTGAAGAGCTTTCGAAAACCGCGTGTTTCTCTTAAAGAGAGCTTTAAGGTGGGATGGGGGGGGGTAATTTATTTCGGATGAACAGACACCATGATAGTATCTGTAGGGAAAAGGCAGAAACGTTTCTTCGATGAGCCAGGGAGTCGATTGAGTTATTTAGGGCCGGGTCTCCTATTAGTTTAATTTCTCGCTTCTGAATTGCATCCAGTGTGGCAAGAGAATGCTTGGAGGCCCATCTCCACAGATGAGAGACAGGGGCGAATTTGAGCCTTATACAGTGTAAGAAGTTAACTGGGAGTATAATAGCGTCTAGACCTAAATAGGAGACCAACCTTGCGCCTTGCAGCTTTAACAGTGGTTGATATATATATATCAACCACTGTTAAGCCTGATTGGCAATCTCAAGGCTAAACGTCATTAGTCTGTTGTTCAAGGGGGGTGGACCCTATGCGCTTTCTGGTTCATTGGTTCCCTATAAATAGGGGCATCTCGAAATCGTTTAAATGATACCTACATCTTACCGGCCGCAGAAAATTTTCAAGAAATTTAAATTTATCAATATAAAATAGTAAATAGTTGTATTTTGATTTAGTTTGCCAAAAGTAGTAGACTTCTATACTAACATGACTAAAATGAGTTGGTTATTTTATCTTAAAATTAAATTAAGGACGTCCCTAATAAATCGATTTTTTTGCAATTCTTTTAAAACTTTGAATACCCATATTTATAAGTTTCCTTTATACTTAGAAATTTTTTTCAATACTCCTTGCGGCACTAAATTTATAAATATTGACCATTGAAATTTGCATATTTAACACGCGAACTCGATCCCGATTGATGTTAAAGTTTCATTAAATAACAATCGTAATTTTCTTGAAATTATTTTGAAAACTGAGAGTCATTAATTGAAGATATAATAGATATTTTTCTGTTAAAATAATTGTATCAAGCGGTATTCGTTTTGTATGAAAAATGTTAAAAGTAAGGTACTTTTGATGGTTTTCATTTTTTCTCTCATGGCATGGCAAGTGAGAGATGGCGACTTGGCAACGTCGAACTAAAATCACTCAATTTTTCAATATCTAAAAAACTTCTACAGCTGGTGCATTTGAGATTTTTAGCTAATTCTCTCAACCTAATTATACTGTTCTCATCTGGAATTTCAGATTGCGCTGTTTCATGAAGAGTTTTTTTTATTCTTTGTCTTTTAGCGTCGGTAAGAATGCAATGTTGCCAGATCCGAGAAACGATGCAGTGAAAATATCTTTGCCTTTCTGCGCATGTGAGAGTAGGGGAAAGAGCGAACTGCATCTGAGCTATATTAGGGAACGTCCATAAAATAATTACATTTATTTTTATCCATAAGAGTATGGAATTTTTAGGACAATGAAAAATATGTATTTTTTATTTTGAAATAAAATGCATGTTTATTATTTTAAATTTATGGGTATATGAAAAAAAAGACAATAAGCCAATAACATGGACAACAACGAACGGAGCATCATGATGATGATGCACGTTGATTGCCTTTGAACAAATATTTGCCAGAAGGGTCTCTCTTGATTGGAGCCAACAAAAATTATACACGAATATCAAATTGAATTAGCCCTGATGGTCGTCGCTAAAGCGTTAACACTAATTAGTCTAATTAGTTAGCATTCTCAAAATACTAACCGAGGTAAATTCAACCCCTTCAGCTATATATATACACCAATATACCCTAGCATTAATAATTATAGTGAAATTTATTAATTTATGAATAATATTTTAATTGAAATTGTAATTCATTAGGTAAGTGTATTTCTCGTTATTTAGGAAATGATATTTTAAATTGGTTAATTAAAATATTTTCCTGTAATTTTAATAATTGGTTGTCGGAAATTACAATTATTATCCGTCGTGTATATTAAATTCACTCAAAACTCTCATTTTTTGCTTATTTATACTTGAAAAATTTATGAAAGTGAAGGAAATACATTTTCAGGTATTAACATATTCGCATCTGTATATCTGTATGTCATGCGAGATGGTTTTAGAACAAAATCTCATAATGAGTTCGTTTTGATGCATAAGAATTTATCATTTTAATTGCGACAGTTGATTAGATATTTTATTTATATAATATATTCTAGTATTATTTCAAATACCACACCATTAAACAACTATATTATACTCTCATACCAAGCCAAGGGAAATTAATTATAGGACACAAACGTTTGTAAAAAATTAATAACTTTTAAAAGTTTATGAATAAAATAAGTATAGGTAAATGTCAAATTATAATTTTGGGTTGTTAGTTTTTGTATTTCTAGCCTTCTTGTGACCCACAGATTATGTATACAAAATTTGGTTGAGTTTGGTCAAAGAGCAAGAATTTTCATATTTTGCCCTTCCCCCGCCCCCTTTTTGGGTGGTTTTCGGGGGAAATTTTTTTAAACAAAAGTTGTCAGAAATCAGATCTCCTACAACTTTGCTTAAAATAAAATTTGCCGTAGAGTTAATAGTTTAGGAGTTATTTGATAATTATCATTCGTGCGCCCCCCCCCCCAACCCCCTTCTGGGGTCGAAATATCAAAACGTTATATAGCTAAAAACGTAAGTTCGAAGACATCTGATGTAAATATGAAATTTCATAATCCCTTCAGCCGTTTTTACGTGAATCGTGAGCAACTTTTCGGAAACGACGGAAACATACAGACAGACAGACAGAGAGACAGGCAGACATACAGGCAGGAATTTTGTTGAAGGTGTTTTTGTTCATAACTTTGCTTGAAACGTGTGCAACCAAAATTTGGCGTGATTTGGAGCAATGTACAGACATAACCTTAATTTTATAAATATATATAACAATTAAATTAAAATTTTTATTGATCTAGGTACCTATGATCTTAGACAATATTTGAAAATAATAATTGGAGGAAAAAGTGTTAGTTTTTTCAAGTAAAATGTTTTCCCTAAATTCTAATTACCTATTTATCATCAAATGGTTTAAATGGGTATTAGCACATCTGTATAAATTCTCAATTGTTTATTTGATCCCTTTATTTTACCTTATATACGTTATTCCTCCATAAGTCAGATCCAATAAAATTTTCCATATCTAAACCTTCTGAATCTTTTTATTTTAAGAGAAGTTTGTATCCATTTTTCAAAATCGTTCTTTGTTTAATACTCAAACGCAACTCTAAAATATAAAAACATATATAAAATCTCCAAAAAATAGTGGGCTGTAAAAAGAGACCAATCGTCATTGAAGACAATAAAAATGGGCAAAGTTCAATCCTAGAAAAATAAATTGCAAAATGAGGAAAGTTAGATTTCAAATAAAAAAAAAAAAAAAATATATAAAATTAAAGAGGTTTTCTTGCCAAGAATAGCAAAGTCATTCTGTTAGCTTTTTTTAATCCTCAATTAATATTTAAAATCGAGGAGTGAACCGCGATTGATATTAGGTGTACACGTCTTTGGAATTATGTGGAATTATTTTTGAATTTATTAGATAATGACCCTTCATCTATTGTCTCCTACTTGGGAATGAAAGTGAAAGTTTGTGTACACGATATTAGGTCGCGGTTCACCCCTCGTTTAAATATAAAAAAGACTAAACATAAAAGAAAATGTGTGATATTGAACAAATAAAATAGCTATTTATCAAGAAGAAGACATCTTTGATTTACCTTTATAAAATGTTTTTTCGAAATAATTTTCTTAATATAATAATTTATATTTATTTTAATGAAAGTACTTATAAGGTGCCTTTTTCTCAGTTATCTATTCGATTTTTTGTAATTTTTGTATTTATTCTTCTTATATTTAATTCATAAAAAATAGTGGATTTTAAATCGTAGTCAATTATTTAAGACAATAAAATGAAAGTGAATGTCATTGCAAGAAAAACAAGATAAGAATTATTTATCTAGGTTGAATTTACAGCATACCAAGATTTTATACCGTTCTGCTGTGGCCACACCCTGAGCTACTAAAAAAAAAAAATGAATTAGAGAATGCAAAATTCTTCAAGTGCCGATTACTAAGGAGAATATTCTCGCCATTGTAATTTTCCTGGGGAAGTGGTTTCCCTTTCCCTTCTCCTTGATTTAGAGCAAGGGGATTGTCAATTCCTATATTTTTGGAAATATTATTTTTTAATAATTTGTAAAGAAATGAGTATCTATTTGAGAAAGAAAGATTTAATTTTGTCACAAAATCAACTTGTGATATATAATCAATTAATTTTACGAATATGAATTTAGGTCATTTATCAAAGATTTTAATAGATATGTTTATATTGCATGTAGGAGGGTCTTGTCCCCTCGGGAGTCAAACCCAAGCACTAGTAAGCTTTCCGGGCAACTAGTCAGACCCTTGAGACCATCACCTACAAACATGCAACAGACCCTTTTACATGCAATATAAACATATCTACTAAAATCTTTGATAAATGACCTAAATTCATGTTCGTGAAATTATTTTCCAAATTTTGGGTTCTAAAATCTAAAAATCTATAAAATTGCCGTTATTAAATGAAACTCATTAGCAGTTAGCCTACCACTGAAAATGATCTAAAGAAGAATACTAAGGCGATGTAACTTTCTACAGCAAGATTGCAACAGTTTAAGCGTAAATAGCATTCCTGCTCTAGCCAGTTGGCCAATACTTAAAGGCTTAAAAGAATAATGAAAAAACTTTTTTTCCCTAGTCGTATAGTGCCGTAATTTGACATCTATAATATAAACTAGTGAACCACTTAAATAAAACCAAATAAGAGAAAGTTACGAAAAGTAATAGTAAAAGAGAAATGAGAATGAGAGTGAGGGTATAAAGTCGGCAAGTGAATTTAGAGTTAGTTGATGATTGAGAATAAAGAAATAAAAAGGATTCAGCTGAAAGGCTCATTTATTGACAATTCGTAAAGACGTGCCAGGAATATGATCTTTTCAAACTAAATTGAAAAAGCCACAAAAGATAGAAGAAGAAAAAAACAATAAGAGTCAAATCTCAAGCGATTAGAAATAATTTTTCACTCTCTTTTTTTTATTATTTCAATTTATTATAATGGATTTCGAGAAAGAATGATTGGATTGAAATATTTTGGATTGGATTTTGACAGGGACAATATTATTGATCAAGAAGATACTGAGAAATAGAAGAGAAATGAATCTTGATCTTAGACCATGAAATATATAGACTCGCCCTCTGCTACTCTCCACACAGAGTGAAGTGAGGCCAACATCGCCTACAGGTGACGTCACGTTCTCGAATAAATATTTTAATAATATTAATATATTAATAATTTGCGATTATTGGAATCCAAAATAAATAATCTAAACTACGATAAATTTATCTCAATGTATAATAATTCCTATAGTGGCCATGCTATTCTGGGTGTTCCTACCTACAGATGACGTCACATTCTCTAGTTGATGTTGGCCTCACCAAATCGACACCAGGGCGTGTCTATATATTTCATGGTCTAAGATCTTGATAATATACATCATAAGTTTATATACAATGCAAGTATAAATTGTATAGGAAAGAGTTTTCAGGACTCGATACACCAGGCACCTCAATTTTTTTTAATCATAACTTTTTTATATATAATGTAGGTATATTAATATAAATATCGAAATATAAGTAAGATTATATAATAAAATTATAAATTAAAAGAGACATTAAAAGTGTGTGTATTCTGCTGGAAAAATAAATTTTTAAATTTATTTATAACGAGACTATAGTTTCGAGGGCTTTGCCCTGTTCATCAGTCTATTACAATTTGATTGATGTGTTTCGCTGCGAATCAATTGTAATAGAATGATGAAGAGGGCAAAGCTCTCAAAACAATATTAAAAAATGTATTTTTCCAGCAGAAGACACACTTTTTTATTGTCTCCTTTAATTTATAAAAATTCTGTTACTTTCGGCAAAAAGAAACATTCAATTTAATAAAAAATATATAATATTAAGTGGATATGGATGAGGCAGTCCAAAAAAAAAAAAAAAAAACAGAAGAAGAAGATAATTTACACTATCTTTTTATTCATAAAACCGACGTTTCGGAGGCTATTCCCTCCTTTTTCAGGGTTTTGAAAAGTCAGTGAAGGAAATCCAATGCGGCATTCCCCTCTGTCTCCTCTTTCAGTGGCAGTAACAATAATATCTTGTATTTCATTCTCAGCAGAATTATTACATTATACATGTATTACATTATAATTCTGCTGAGAATGAAATACAAGATATTATTGTTACTGCCACTGAAAGAGGAGGCAGAGCGGAATGCCGCATTGAATTTCCTTCACTGACTTTTCAAACCCTGAAGAAGGAGGAATAGCCTCGAAAAGTCGGTTTTATGAATAAAAGATAGATTAAATTAACTTTTTTTTTTTTTGGACTGCCCCATCGATATCCACTTAATTCACTTATCAGTCCGTCTCCAAAAATTACTCCAAGCTTAATATAGAATATGCCTATACTATAACTAAATAAATTAGGTTTAATTAAAAACTAATTAAAATATATTTTTAAGAGACGAGTTTATTCTACATATCTAAACAACTTATTAGAACTTTTTGAAACAAACCACATTATGGACTGTTTATTTTATTTATTTGAACTTTTGAACACACTAAACAATATACACAAACACAAATACACGACGTTTCGATCACTAGACATGGAAATGCTGTGTTTTGAATTACTAAACCGGGAAATTTTACAAACTAAAATTGCCATTTTGGAAACTCCTCAAAAATTACTAAAATATTAAAAAATTATCCTAATTCTATTCAAAAAGATATTTGCAGGGATACTTGACACCGTGATAAATAAATATTTTATATTTTTGATCCCACGAAAAATTCTATCCACCTCAAAATAATCATTTGATTAAAAATAAAATTCATAGAGACAGATTTAAATTGTAGCTACTCTAATAGGTTCCCATTTTTCTTTTGCACAGAACCCTAAAAGTTGATGTAGAGTAAATTTGGATGTGTCACGTTCCAGAAGCGGGATGCTTGGTCGGATTACTCGAATCCAATTTTCAATATTGGCATTGCGCCCAGTTTAAGTTCTCCTACATACAAAGACCCCATTTGGGCGGCTGAGATAGAAAGCCAACCAGAGCACATATTTGGCTACCCCAACTCCATCCATTGTGGTCGATTTCTAAATTTCTAAATCCAATGTCTGCTAAGATTTATTCTCTCAAATCTATTTTTATATATATTCTCCTACAAAACTTTTAAAGATTTATATCAACAAATTTCAAAAAAAGTACTTAACTTGTGTAGTCCTGAAGTGAATTAAATTTTTTATGCTACTACAATATATTTTTATTTTATATAATCTATTATTACCAATAATAAATATCGAGATGTGAAAATAATTCCATAAATATAGTTTAATTAAAAAAATAAATAAATAAATTAAATAAATTTGACTTACGAATACCACATTACTTTTGCTAATCACGCTTTACTAAAATTCCAGCAGTATAATCAAATACTTATTAGTAATTTATTCAAAATTAATGAAAAATAATTTATTAATAATAAGACGTATTTGCTGTTTTTTGTCTTTAATTGTAGCTTCATGCGATAAATCGCCTCCTGCCTTTTATGTCTGAATATTTGAAAATCCTGAAAAGCTTCAAGAAAGAAAAAACTTAGCGAGTAAGTAAAAAAAAATCATTTTACGTCTATTTCGAAAATAAAAAAAAATATTTTTAATTATTTCTAAAACGAATTATAAATAAAAATAATAATAAAAAACACTGTACCTAAAAATCAAATCCAGAACCTTTAGTTTCTTACCATAAACATTTCAACCAAACAGACATACGATTTTTATCAAATCTATAGGCAACAAAAAACAGGTAATTTTGTAAAAAAAATCATTAGTCGTTTTTAAAAGCATGAAAACCTAAAAATCAATTTAAGAAATTATTTACTTCCAGGTAATAAAAAGTATTTTTTTAGTGGAGGGGATATAAGATCAATGGCTTGGAAACGATCCATTCATAAAGTGAATATAGTTGTGTAAAAAGTACAGTCACGTTAAAAAACATAACCTAAAATTTTAGTACCGTTTTTATTTATAGAGTGGTTACGAGGCTAATACTTTTTGTGTGGATTGTCGCGAAAGAACCTCCTTAAGCAGAATACCAAGTGATCTTAAAAAAATTACAAAATCCCAAAAAATGAATTTCAATTTAGGCCTAAGCTTAGTACTATACCTTTTGAAATTGAAGGAAATTTCAATTAAGTCTGGAAATAGAAGGATAACCTATCTTCATTTACAATAACCAAAGATACTGCGAGAGTCCCATTTAAGAGAAATATATTTAAAAAATAATTATTTTTTTTTTGGTAAAATGAATATATTAATAAAAGAAAAACTTTTGTTTGGTAATTCTAGAATTGTTTATCCATTATTACTTTGCTCTCTCTCTCTTGTTAATAAAAGTCTGTCTGGGTCTTTTAGAAAAGCAGAGAGATTTGGAAAACTATTATTTTAAAAAGAAAAAGTTCAAAACTTTGATTAAAATAGCAAAGCTAATTTGATTAGAATTTTCTTTGTCAAGTTTTCATCCAATGATATCCTTTTGTAGATATATCTAGGTATTGGTAATCGTAAACAAGAATTGATTATTTGAGTTCTAACTCTCTACCCTTAAGTATTTAAGTATTTGAAGAGGTTTTTCATGGGAATTTATCAAAGGATTGCTTTTAATAATATTTATAATCGAAGGAGACAATAAAAGAGTGTGTACTTCTGCTGGAATTATAAATTTTATTTATTTATAACGAGACTATAGTTTCGAGGGCTTTGCCCTCTTCATCAGTCTATTACAATGGAAAAAATTAGTATTTTCAAATCGTTAGAAATTTTTAAAATCATACAATAATTCACCAAAAAATTCTTAAATCAAAAAATAGAAATTTTAAAAATAACCGCTCAAATAAAAACTTCATGAACACCACCTACAGGCCAAAATAAAACAAGTATAAATTTCAATTCTTAACTAGGCCACCCTGAACAATTTCTTAACCTAATCACATGAAAGATTTTAATCTTTCATTCATAAATTAATTCCTGTGAATCCATTGTAATAGACTGATGAAAAGGGCAAAGCCCTCGAAACTATAGTCTCGTTATAAATAAATAAAATTTATAATTCCAGCAGAAGACACACTCTTTTATTGTCTCCTTCAATATATAAAAATTCTGCTACTCTCGGCACAAAAACTTTAAATTTAATATTTTTAATGCTGAACAGGAATTAAACCAATTGTAATATACTGATGAAGAAGGCAAAGCCTTCTAAACTATAGTCTCGTTATAAATAAATTAAAAAAATTATTATTCCAACAGACGACACACTCTTTTATTGTTTCCTTTAATTTATAAAAGTTCTGCTACTATAGGCAAAAAGAAACTTTCAATTTAAATATAAATATATTAAAATTCTTTAAAAAAAGACTTTTATTAAAAAAACGAAAACAAAGTAGAATATGAATTTTATTTTAAATTTTCAAAAAGTTTTCACTCACACATGACTAAAAATAAAATCTGGAAGTTTTCGAACTTGAAATTTAATTAAAACAGCACCCACGCTTTTATTTTTAGTCGGGTGTGTTTTGGATATTCTTTAGGTTTAGATAATGAAGACATTTTTTAATGAGAGAGATGACAAAGACAAAGTTTGTTTAAAAAGTAAAAAAAATAATTAAAGTTTTACATTTGATATCTGAACTAATTTATTTTCTTTATCATTTCAGGTTGATTAATCACTTCTAGTTCTTATTGCTGTCTGACTAGTAATGATTCATAAAACGTCATTAATAATTCCTATTAATGATTGACGCTATCTGAGGAAAAAATTGAAACTTATGAGTTTACTTCAAAATATATATGTATATCTTTATAAATAAGATGAGGTAAGAAAGTGCTCATTATCTTTAAATTTCTTCTGAGTATCAATTAATTTAAGTTCAATTTTACTTTCAGTGTTCAAAGATAAGCTTATGGGGACAAAGTTGTTGATCACCGATAATTGTCTGCCAATAGATGTCAGTGATGTAAATTTACATTCAATTCTCCTCCCTACCTTATTAATTATTAAATAAAATATTAACAAGTGTTGGACAAATCTTTTTTTATTAATTTTTAAATTTTCCACAAAGCTTCGTCCCTTTCAGGGCTTTATCAACAACTCAATTATTCAAAACATTTATCGTGGAAATAACAATAAAACAATCGAGACACAGAACAATAAACCCATAATAATTATCTGAGAAAAAACCCACCAAAAACAATCCCAAAATATGTATTTTTGTGGACTTGTTGTAAGATAATTATTATGAGTTTATTGTTTCCTGTCTCAATTGTTTTATTGTTATTTCAAAGATAAATATTTTGAATAATTGAGTACTTGATAAAGTCCTGAAAGGGACGAAACGTTGTAAAAAAATTGAAAATTAAACATTAATAAAAAAGGATTTGTTAACACTACTTTTTAATAATTTATTCGCAATCGACATTTCGTCTTGAAGGAAAAAAGTCAATTATAGTCTTGAGAACATTACTATATATCTTTCGGCCTTCTGACGAACACCCTGTAAAAAGTTTTGTATATATCCTATTTATGTTTCTTGTATATAATTTTAACTAATGACAAGTGTATCAAATTTTTTTTTATATAAATATTGACTAATTCCCGCTCTGAAGATGGCGATAACCAATGGCCGAAACGTTAGTGGGAATTGATAAATAAAAAGAAAAAATTGAAGCTGCACGTCTCTTATATTAAACCTAAACAAATAATTTAATGAACATTAATCAACTAAATTGATTAATTATATATATCTTGAATAGATGCCACCACTATGATGATTTTCACTATTAGTAAAATATAGAAAATAGCCTGGATATCGATTTGACACATAGGTTTGATTCCCGTTAGAATGAACACTCTTTTGATATTAAGCCGAAAATATCTAAAAACCTTCATACCTATATAGTTATATATTATTATTCATTAATTTAATTTAATTCAATTTTGTAGAAATTCCGAAAATGCAAAAAAAATTCAAATTTGTCTAGAGTGACCTCTAATGATTTAGGAATTTTTTAAAAATTTATTTTTTTACAGAATCAACTCACTCTATATATACTACCGAGGGGTGAATCGCGATTGGAATTAGGTGTACACCGTCTTTGGAATTTTTTGGAATTACTTTGGAATTCATTAGATAATCTATTGTCATCTATTGTCTTCTACTTGGAAATGAAAGTGGAAGTGAAAGTAGGTGTACACGATTTTAGTCCCGGTTCACCCCTCGTATACTAGTATCTATATCTATTTTTACAAATTGGTGGACCCCATATTACTATCTTTTTCTTTAATCAGGGCTGTTGCTGTTAATTCATATTTTTGAGCACTTCTAATTCTTGATTGAGTAAATAATAAACGCGAAACGCCGTTTCGGACCGTTCCCGATGAAATTAAGCCCCGCCTTTAATAATATTAGTATAAATAGGATAATATTAGTATAAATGTTTCTTAGAAGCCTAGTCTAGATACGGAAGATCTCAATTAGTCAGAGTTTAATTAAACATCTGGCAATAAATGGATTCAAGTGTAAATAAATAAACACATATTAGAATTACAGTGTAGCTTGATGTAAGCCAGAGAATAATAAATAAATAAATCTCAGCTGCTCAAACACGAACAACGTAGGTATTTTATCCTTGTTAGCGTTGCTTGAGGGCTACTAAGGGATATCAAATCTAGTCAGTTAGATAAATAGAATATATAACTTTGACCAATGTGCACTCAAAGTAAGCTTAAATAAATATCCTCCCCCTGGACTATTAAAAC
This sequence comes from Forficula auricularia, assembly GCA_024734495.1. Taxonomy (NCBI): domain Eukaryota; kingdom Metazoa; phylum Arthropoda; class Insecta; order Dermaptera; family Forficulidae; genus Forficula; species Forficula auricularia. The sequence continues at coordinate 766,624 of JALMQS010000691.1, read as the reverse complement.
AGCATTGAGATTCGATTTAAACGGATGAATTGCTAATTAAGTAGTCTTAAGTACTAGGAGTGTTCGGGTTTGCTTTTATTGTTTATTGATTGAAATCGAAACTACAAAGGAGACTATTAACCACTAATTCAGTTTCATATATTAGAATTTAATCATAGTAAAAAAAGACAGAATTTCTTTTAAAATATAACAATGGGATGATTTTTAGTAAGGGTTAAAAATAAGTCACTCTACTCACATCGGAATTTTTTTTTATTATTTAAAATTTTAGGCAATAAAATATTATATTTAAAAAAGATTCTTTAATGTTGTTTTAAATATCTTAGATTTATCAAGATCTTTGGACTTGGCTTTGTAAATTATTTTTTATCTATTTACCCAGTAAGGTCTATGAGATTAATTTACCGAAATTCTCTCAAAAATGTTCAAATAATATATTATGTATGTAGAAATATTTTGTATAATTGTAATGAGTTTGTTTTTTTCGTAGATATAAAGAAAAGGATTTACCTAATGACAATTATGTTTATGTGTAACGCAATATATAATAGTATCTACAAGATCAAGAGCCCGAGGAAGTTTTAATTAAAGACAAAACGTCGCGATTGATAATATGTTGACTCTACATTAATTTATTCTTCATTTTTTTTTAGTTAAAATGATGAGAGAAGGAGTTACACCAAAAAGGTGCATCCCCTAGAGGCCTGGGTTGGCCCCTCCATAGTGAAAAGAAGAAGTGATTTTATGGGCTGGGTAGGGGCGAAGGTATCTGTGGATACGGGTCTTAAACAGCTGAAGGTTATAAGTCGAGGGAAAGACGGTGTCTGGGAGCGAGTTCCAGTCTCTGGAGGTCATAGGAATAAAAGAGTTGGCGAAAGCGCTTGTTCGATTTTTATCCAATTTGACAGCAAAGGGGTGCTGAGCGTTCGAAAACCGCGTGTTTCTCGTAAAGAGGGCTTTAGAGGGAATAATTGATTTCAGCTCGACTGAACAGACACCATGATAGTATCTATAGTACAGGAAAAGGGCAGAAACGGTTCTTCGGTGAGCCAGGGAGTCGAGTGAGTTAGTTAGGGCTGGGTCTCCTATTAGTTTAATTCCTCGCTTCTGAATTGCATCCAGTGTGGCTATTTTGTTGGTATTTGAAAGTTTATAGTGGGGAAATAAGAACAAATTTTTTTGTGTGATGTTTTTTATTTTTTAACCAATGTTTGGTCGACTTTGCCGACTTCTTCAGGGCTTCAAATAGTCATATCACACATTCGTCTGATGGTCTTCAATGGTAACGGAGATAAAAGAAAATAATGTACTTTAGACTTTAGACGAATGTGTGATGTAACTATTTAAAGTCCTCAAGAAGTCGGCAAAGTCGACAAAACGTTGGTTGAAAAATAAAACAACATCCCACAAAAACGTGTCCTTATTTAGCATTATAAACTTTCAAATTATTATGTACGGAAATGATAATAATAATTTATTCTTTAAATCATTAGTTTATACTCTTAATAATTCCCCATTTAATAAAAATATGGATCTGTATTAAGAATATATGCAAAATCTTGACAATAAATCATTATTTATATTTGCCCAAGCCTAATAGTGAAAAAAATGGATAGACTTTTGAAGGTATTATTTTCGACACGCCTTTCGAAATTTATTAACTGATTGCTAATCAGCCTATAATTTCTAAATGTTCAAAAAAGTTTAAGCTAAAACCATTTTCACAAGAACCATCCAATATTTTTCCTTTTGCGAAAATCACCAACCGCTAGAGGCGCTCTTTAATGTGGATCAACATTGTTTATTTTTTTAATCACGTTAACGAGCACCCTAAGTGGTTGTAGATGTTTGTTAGGGTATGAATTTATAATGAATAATTAATTATATAAATATATTATTGAATAGATACCAATTCTAAGGTGATTTTTTGCCATTATCATCTACCTTAAAGATTTTTAATTATCTAACAACACTAAGTTAAAATTTTTCTAGATTTTAATGACTATATTCATTTTTAAATAACGCATTTCAGTACAAAACAATGAAGTTTTTTCATAGTAAACGGATTCAGTATTATAGAGTAATCAGTACTTTTTTGTGAAACACCACTACAACCCTTTAAAACTCATTTGTTTTGTAATCAGTAAGTACTGACTGGGTTGACGCAACTATTGAACCCTATTCGACTCTCCTATTCTCACACTTCTCAAAAAGTACCAATTTCTATTTTCTTCACTAGGAAAAATATTATAATCTTTAATAGGTTGCTCATTTAACTTTTTTGATAAAGTAAAAAAAAAATTTTTTGAAAATTTTTTTAGAAACTTTTCAAAATTTAATATATAAAATACTAGGTATGTTTCACATAAATAAAAGATCAGATGCTTGTTTTGCACTTCTCTATATATATTTCGGGGTATAAGCCCATCTTCAGGAGTTCACAAAGGACACAAGTGTGAAACCTACCTAGCATTTTATATTTTAAATTTTGAAAAGTTTCTAAAAAAATTAAAAAAAAAAATTCTTTACTTTATTTAATATGTTTCATCAAGAACCTACACCATTCTCCCCCAACAAAAAAAAAATAAAATAACTTTTTTCATTTTAAACTTCGAAACGTCTCTTAGCAATCCTTATAATAATATAAATTTATTTATACTTACTTTTTAAATTTCATTTTTTTTTAAACAAAACCTCGAATTGATCAAATTGGCAATGTCACAAGAAAAATATACGAAAAGTTAAAAAATTTTAATCAGTTTTAGTGTGACGATTATTAGCTCAAAGAAAATATAGATGAATATAATATAAGTTAAGATTGAAGGAAATTAAATTTCATCTGAATAAAGCGAATTTATGTTAATTAAAATAGTCGCTTTTAGCGAGAAGCACATTTTGTAGTTGATGGAATTTAAAACGATCAACGATGGAAATCTCAAATAAGTAAAGTCACTTGTGATTAATAGCCTTTTAGGGCCCCCTTTGAAGATGTCTGCTCTAATTTGGCTAATGATTCTAATTAATAATGGGTGGAAAATGAAAATAAATTAAATAATAATATATGACTTGGGGGCTGTGGATCGTAAGGAGAATGTTGGATTAACTTGTTCTTAAATGCTACAGCGACGTAAGATAAATTCTCCCTCACCTCGCCAACATTTAACAAATTAATTTAAGATTTTAGCACTTTTTTGGCAAGAGAACATCTATATAAGGGAAGCTTACAGTAAACTTAATTCAAAAACAACAGAATTAAAATTACAAATTTATTTTCTACGATTTTCTGGAAAACATTAGTGGTGATCTTGGGGTCACTGACAGTCGTTTAGGTACACCCTGTTTCAGAATGTTGACAAATTCTTTGATGTAAGAAATCAGCTTGAAAAACAAAAATGTTACAATTGAACATGGAATTATAAATCTAACCAAATGACACACTCAGTCTGATGTCTCAATAGGGTGGAATTATAGTAGAACTTGTCGTAGAGCAGCGTTGGAGTTATTGAAAAATTGGGAATCTAATGATAGAGTGATTTTGAGTATTTCGACGTTTTTAATAATAATGCACAATAGGGTGGTCCTTATTTTGGGTATTTTCAAATTTTTACCCTGACAGAGGGTCATATGATTAGAAATAAATGCAAAAAAATAACCCAAAATTTTCAAGTCTATCTCAATTTAAACCATTGTCGCCCAGCGATGCAAATTTACCATCTAAACAACATGAGGTTTATGGCATTGAAATATCATTTTTTTGAATCGGCCAAAGCAATGATTCAAAAAATTTGAAACTGTGTAGACTTTATCCTATTCATCCTTCAGAATTTTTAAAGATTATTAGATATCATAATTTTGGAGTTACAGCTAAATAAAATACTGCTATATCTTAATGTTAGTAAGTAATAGACTGCAAAATTATAATAGCTAAAAATCTGTAAAAATCCTTAGGAATAGCTACTAATATAATTTTTAAAAATTTTTTTGAACTATTACGTTGGCCGGAATAAAAAATTGATCGTTCAATGCCAAAAACCCCATGTTATTTAGATGAGAAATTTGCATTGCTGTGCGACACAGGTTAAAATTGGGCAGGGACTTGAAACTTGAGGGATATTTTTTTTTATTTATTTCGAACCTTATGAGACTCTGTCAGCGTAAAAATTTCAAAATACCCAAAATAAGGACCACCCTAATCCACAAATGTAAAAGTCAGTAAAAAATCCTTTATAATTACAGAAAAGATTAATAACCAAGATCACGTTTCCCAAATTTCCAAAACGATACTTAAATTCCAAAACCTCGTAAAACTACAAACTTTACAGTACACCTAAAAACTGATTTACCATTCAACCTGAATAAGGATATTTGTTGTTATTGCGTAATTAATTGATAACGACATCTTCAAATTGAAGAAAAATTAAGTTATCTCGTATACTGATCATCAGACCAAAAAACATGAAGATCAGGAAATATTGTAGTTACGAGGTTTTGGAGTTTAGGTATTGAAAATGAAACGTATTCTAGGTCAAAACACTGAGGTTGTACCTCCAAGACAGCCCCAATGTGTCTTTAATTTGATAAAGATCAAAATTGAAGCCACATAAACATGAATTTATAACTAAAAGAGAGAACAAAAAGATTCTTCACCTCATCATTTTCACTGATGGATATTTATGGATTCATTAAAGCTTTGTATTCTGGGATAGCAATTTGTTCCCGGGTACCCGGTCTCATTTTCTTTTAGGCTTTTGATTAGAATATAATGCCTTTCTTTTAATTAATTGAAAACGTTCACTTAGGGCCAATTTATATGGTACTTTCTTGTTTAAAACAAATTTGTTTCCAATTATTTTTAGCTCTAGTATAAAATAAAAAGGACAACATTCCCATATTAGTATAGTATTAGATTTAAGGGAAAATTCTCATTTTTTTTTTCTATTTTGATCACTTGAAAAATAAGAAAAATAATTTTGTCTGTCTTTCTGGATTCAGATACCCACGATAATTTAAGAACGAAAAGTCGAAAAAGTTCGTTCTTGTTCTAAAATATTTGTATTTCCAATACAGGGAGCTACTTTAGATTTTGGGCTTTCTAGCTTTATAACTTCTGGTTCAAAAATAAATAAATTTTAAAATTACAAAAAAAAAAAAAAAAAACAAAGCGGATAGAATCATCTCTTTTCTTAAAAGCTAAGGCATTGCAAGGATGCAAATACAAATCGAAATTGTAGTCTAGAAAAATAATAAAGTCAAAAAGTTTGGTATAATAACTTTTTCGATGCCCCTTTTACCATTGAATTCTCATCTTATAATAAAACACTCAATAGTAGGCGTCATATAAATTAATGCTTTAATATCTTTAGTTTTCTTTTTGAATAACATTCTGTTAAGGCAATATGTTATTTAATAAAAGAATTATTTATTCGATACTACTTCGATACAATTTTGAACGAAATTGATTGATTAGTATTTAAGAAAATAGTAAAAAGCTAGAAAATCGTAACAAATGACTGATGGCGGGTGACTTGCGAGCCCGCCCCCTGATAAAACAGACCTAAAGAATTATAAATAAGAATGAAAACGATCTTATTTTATCGATTTCATCTATCTGAAGGTTCACAGTATGTCTAATTTATAAGAAAATAGCATTTTTATTAAGAATTTTGTAGTTTAAAAGAAATTGTATGAAAAGATTCAATTTCTTCTCTCCAGGAGCGAATGAACTAGAAATGGCAAAAAGTTTTATTTTTTTTCTCATTAGATATTTATTCAAATCTATTGAAATTTCATATCTGTGTGTTATTTTTATGTATCTTTTATATCAAATAATTATATTTAGGAAATTTGAATGTTAAAAGGTAGTTTATTTGAAGTCCAATTTGAAAAAACGCTAATAACTACGTTGAAATTATAAAACACATAATTATTAATAATTTACTTCAGTTTTGAACGAAATCGGTGGAGTACTTTTTGAGGAAATGGTCAAAAACCACCTGAACCGTCTAGAAAATGATGTTTTTTGAAAGCAAGAGATGCACTTGAAAGGCATTTTGAAAAAAGTTTAAAAAGTCATATGAAAGGAAAGATTGACATGTGACATGGAGCCGAATTTTAAAATGTTACTAAAACGGCCTTTCAAAGACGGTTCTTTATCAAAATGCTATTTTCTTATATTAAAAAGGTACTACGAACCTCCAGATAGATGCAATCTTTAAAATAAGAACGATTTCTTTTTAATTTATAATTATTTTGGCCTGTTATATCCAGAGGCTGGGACGCAAGCCTCTCGCCATTGAGACACTGTGAGAGGGAATCTCACACATTTTTTTTTGTTTTTTTTACAGCTTCAATTTTATACTGAATTTTATTATTTTATATATACAAATTTAATATATTTAAATATACGATCATATACTATATAAACTAAAATAAAATTTAAAATTATTATATTTTATTCTTGCTAAAAGCACACCTGGCTATTAAGATATATTATTATTTTTTTTATATATAATTCTCAAAAAATTATTTGTTTTTTGCAACTTGGATAAAATATATTCTATTTCGAACAAATATATTTTATAGTTTTAAATAATTAATTCAAATTAAAAAATTAATAATTAAATAATTTCGAATCAGACTCGGATGGCGTTTTTTTCTATTTCTTTTGTATTGAAAATAAAATATATTTATTAAAATCGCTGTAGCTTGAGAATTTTCAAAACTATATACCATCGTTGACATCTGAAGATTTAATAGCTATTTTTGCTGAAATTTTTGACTTTCTCTTTTAATTTGATATGAGGATTCATGAACATTAAATTGAAAATACCTTAACTCGTTTGAGTCATTACGTTATAAGCCTTCTAAGTCAACATATTTTTAATATGGTATTTTATTCTAGATACTGTAATTTTATACAAAACAATATTCATATCTTCAATCTCTAAAAAAAAACAGCTGAAATTATTTTTATAAAAAAATTAGGCGAAACCATGGCGTTTTGGTCTACCCCAAATCCCCAATGAGTGAACAAGTGAACATCGTAAATAATAATAATAATATTAATAGTAGTAATATTTTCTAATCTATTTTTGTTTTGTTCTTATTGTTTTTTAGCAATATTAAAAGATAACAGCTTTTTAACAAAATTTTTTTCTTTTTTATAATAAAAGTAGCTTCAACTCAACATGTGGTAGCAATTTCGAAAGTATAAATCTAAATATAAACCAGCAGTGCCCTGATAAAATTATAAAAAAATTAATAAAAAAAACAAAAACAATTTTTTGGAAAACTTGGTTTAAGTTTTGAATATAATTTTCCTATAATTTATTAATACTACCAGTAACATGCAATTATACAGAATACCAATTTCCTGGAAAAATTGGAATTAATATTTTTCTAGTCCATGTGACACTTTCAGTTAAGATGATCTACTCATAGAAGTATACTATAGTGCTAAAAATCTTGTACTCTCAAATCGAATTTTAAGATCTTGAGCTTTCAAGCTTTGCAACTTCCAAGTGAAAAATGTATAAAATTATAAAAATATCGAAACGTAAATAAATTTTAGTTGATGAATTTAAATTTTCTAAACGATTTGTATTAATAAGCAAATTTATCAGTTTTGTGCCAAGTTTCATCTTCTCAGCTAGCAAACATTGTTAAATTGCAGAGATGGTACTGAAAAAGTATTAACTTTTCCCTTCAATTTATATATTCAAAGAAAACTAAAAATCAATTTATTATTATTCCATCTACACCAGCGATATTAATATTCTATCATGATTTATAATATTAAAAAGTGAAGTCATTTTTCGAGAGCTTTTCTTTATAGTTAAACGACTTGGTGAGCTTTAAAGATTAACTTCAAACTAAAAAGTCATCCGTCAATTAGTTTCATGCTGCAAGCAACATTTCTCTACATTCTCTCCCTCACTTTCTTCGCCTGTGCTTTAACTTAACTTCTTCTTGGAGTGAACTCCTATACACTCTTGACATTCAAAGTTAACAAGGCCAAAGGGTAATCTATTTACCTTTGAATAGTTTGTACTTTATTTTATTAAATATTTTATTTAAATGAATTCAATTTTTTAAAAGAGAAATTAATTTAATAAAAATCATGTTTAAAAGCTAATGGCGGAATTCACTAAAGGGTTCTCTTTGAGTTATTTAAAATTAATAATTCCATATATAGTCCACTCATTTGGTTCTAAAAAAAGAGGTTACCTGGAAAGTTTACTAGGAGTTTTCAAAATAGGTAATTTAATAGATTTTGATGTGCTCTTCCGAATTTTAACTTTGCCACCTCGTATCTTTGCCGTTCGCGGCGCCATATTGGAAAAATTATGTCTAAAAACAGTTTTTTGACAATATCTCCTTTTCGACTCATTTCACGATAAAAACATTTATATACAAAATGAAACTAGAGAAAATTTCCTACAATTTATGTAACAACCTTTTTTTCCATAAAATTAATAGTTTTGGCGTACGAGCGCCGCGAACCATTATACATCTACGCCTACTCGTGATATTTAATTTTAACTGATTACATTTGTGAATTATAAAAATTCGCAGTTTTTCCTTTATTAAATGAAAACCACTCATCCTAGAAACTTGATTTCTCTCTCATTCTCTAGGAAATTTTGTTCTATTGAACGTTTACTTGGACCACTTTTTTGATAAAACTCTTAGATGTGGGGCCGAATATTTAAAATGAAAAATTGTAAGGTTCGGAAAAATTTAAAGCTATTTGAGAACCATAATCTTTACAATAGTTTTTAAGGAATTTGGTGTTGGTACTTGGTGAAACATTTTTTATCCAATAATAATCTTTACAAGTTATTTGTTCAATTTAATTATAATAATTTAAGATGTTAATTTTCTTTTATAAAGATTTTTTAGGGGTCTATAGCTACTAGGAACTGTTTTGTAATTTCGATTCATCGTATCTTTCTGTTCGTTCGACTATTACAGTCTCGTTCTTGCAATATATTATCTATTTGAATGAAATTGCATTTGTAGTCTTAGCTATTATTGCCAATAGCATAATACAGAACGCTCTCTAATTCTCCATTAGTTATAATCAATATTTGATTATAATAATGTTTAATCTTCAATTTTTAAATAAAATAAGAAAAATGTTTCTTCTATGGGATAGGGGCTGTAGAACTCCTGATTTCTACTCTACTAGAAAGAACAGGAAATATTTTTGAAATCGTTAGGTAGATATATTGTGTGGCCTGTGTGTTGAGATTTACTATTTATCTTGTAATGATAAAAACGGCAACTCCTATTTAATCGTCAACTTAGTTGCCACCTTTCTTTATTTTCATTTTTAGATGTAATTTACGACCTTTTCCTTAAATAGGGCCTCTCCTAAATTGAGAATTACCCCTTAAATCATTATAATCTATACCTAGATGATTATAATAAATATTGTTATAATAGTACAAAAACAAATTACAAAACAAAGGAATTAGAATCGTTATTGGTTTTATTGAATATTAACATTAATGTTCGAATAAATAAATAAATAATAATAATTCAGATAAAATTGAAATATTTTGTTTGGATTTTGCATCTCATAAATAATAATATTTAAGATTGTATATTTTTTTTCTTTTTAAATCCTTAAAAAATAACCCCAATATATTATGGAATGGTATTTTCAATGGCTTACTAAAATTTTATTGAAACAGATTAGCAGAGCAAAGCTTTGAAAAAACGCACTGTGCCAATTTATGAGAAATTAAAGGAAGAAATCCTTCTATCCGAATTAAAGATGCTATTAATAAGGGAAATAAACATGGTTTACGAACAAATACAGCCTTTTAATTATAATAAAATTAAAAAACAGCAACCTGGGATTAATAAATAGCTCTTAATAACTGATGAATTATCAGAAAATATTTTAATACCTACTTGAGATAAAATGAAGAATACAATTTTTCTTTCTCTTAAGAATAGATAACCACCCCGTAATTGTATACTAATTGAGTAATTTTGTGGAACGATCGAAGGGAGGCTGAGCAATTTAACCAGAAAACGAAATCGAATTGCAGATTTTACATTAGCATTGAATTAGCCTTTTCCACAAGAGGAGAAATTCATTTTTTTTTAAGTGAGTTGAAAATAAAATATTAAATTGAAAAAAAATGTTTGCCGAGAGTAGTAGAATTTTTATAAATTAAAGGATACAATAAAAGAGTGTGTTTTATTTGCTGGAAAAATAAATTTTTTAATTTATTTATAACCATGACTGTAGCTTCGAGGGATTTGCCCCATTCATCAGTCTATTACAATTGATTCACACAAATTGATGTGTGAAACTTTCACACATCAATTCCTCAGATTCAATTGTAATAGACTGATGAATGGGACAAAGACCTCGAAACTACAGTCATGGTTATAAATAAATTAAAAAATATTTTTCCAGCAGATAAGACACACTCTTTTATTGTCTCCTTTAATTAATAAAATATTAACTATTTCTTAATAAATCAAATAAAATATTATATAAAAATGCTGAAGATGTACGCCAACTATTCGAAAATATAGCCACTAGCAAATAAAATTATAATAATAAATTATATATACAGTGGCTTAGCTAAGGGTGGGGGGGGGCAAGGGACATATATGCTTCTTGGAGGGGCCAAATTTCCTCAATTTTAATATAAAATAATTATGTATTTATTTATTTATTTATATGCATTTTTGTTTCTTGATTCCTACCTTCTCTGTTATTCAACTATACATATATTCAAAGTATCAGTGCTTTAAATATTTTACTTTTCATCCTCATTATATCCCATAATATGCAGGTTTTAATGTTATAAAACTTAAAAATTTACTGGAAACCTTGATGGGGAGTGCAAAAACTGATTTTGTCTCAGGGCGCTTAAAGCCGTATATACGCCTCTGTATAATATCCGTTTATAAATGAGGTCGTATAGTTTTTTATTTACCCTCTTTGATTTACTATTATAAATTTATTTATTACTTAATTTTTTTACTATTTCCTTATGAACTTGTCCATTTAGTCAGAACAAATGCATGTTTTAGGATACTTTAGATATATGTGTTCATGAGTGTATTTGTGATTAGTATAAATATGTGTTAAAATTAGGTTATAGCCAATTAAATTTAAAATTTAAACAGTCCGCGAAACGTTAAGTTGAGTCTCAGGCTCACTAATCATGAATAGTACCTACACTCTCCCTTTCTTCATTTTCTAACTTATAATATACCTATCATTTTTTCTATTCTTAAAAACTCTCTATTTTAATAGAGGGTTTCAGCTAGAAAAAAGCAAGTAATCCAAATGGAAGTGGAGTCTGAAGTTGGACGTTGGACGAAGATTTAAAGCCTTCTCCCTTCTTCTTGGTGGTACATCTAAAAAGGAAACCAAGTTATCTTATACAGGAGGAATGTACTGTGTAGGAGGGAATAAATTGCCTCTGAATGAACGACTTCTACTCCCAGTCTTCTGCTTCTTCTCAATATATACGTATATAAGAATGGCCTGTCCTGGTCTGGCCTTATTTATCCCTTCTTCTCTAGAATAAAATGGTTCTCTTGTTTTATTTAAGCGAGTTAATGTGGCTTAAGAAAGGAGGGTGTGTTCGATTTCCCATCTCTGTGACTTTAAAGAGATATAATGTTTTATGGATAATGGAAATAAATAACGAAATAAATTCTAAAATGAACCGATTTTTTATTATACATTTCTTATTCTTAAAAAAAAAAATTGGGAACGTCTTCTACAAAAAATAAAGTAAAAAAAAAAAAAATAAGGATTATTTTTAGCAAAAAACAAAAAATTGGCTTTTGATTTCAACTCTTATTTATTCAACAAAATAAATTCATATTTTTAAAAATAATAAAATAAAACATTTTCTATATTCACTATAAACATTATTTTGCCTGTTTGGATTCCAATACTCACGATAACAAGAAAATTAGGTCCTATAAAGTAAATTTCAGACATGTCTTCAGAAATGTAAATATAGAAAAATGCGGAAAATGAGAAAAAATGGGAGAAAGCTGAATTTCGCCATAAAAATTTGTAATAATAAAATACACTATTACAAAAGTTAATTAGAATATCAATAGGTTTTAATTTTTTTATTCATCAAAAAGTTTGTTTTTATTTTAATAACAATAAGCAATCAATACCTAATAATAAAACCGTATTAATAAATAATCCACCACACTTGTTATTTATAATGGAGTCAATATTCAATAGGTAATTGACCCCATTAGAAATAATAGATAAAATATTTATTTTTTAAAAAGACTCATGATGAAGGCCAAGCCTTCTGAAACTATAATCACAAACAAATAATACATTTATATTTATATATGTGTATGTTTATTTGCATCAAGAAGAGGAGAAACTTCTTGTTTCTCTTTAAAAGTCATATTATGGAAAGGTCATGAAAAATAAAGATTAGTAAAAATATCTTAAACCATAGGTCCTATGAGAAGAATTGAAGATGATAGTATAGACATAGACTGTAAAATATTTTTCAAATATGGACTGAAAAAAATGTATACCTACCTATAAATTAAAATTTCTTTATTTCATATACTTGTATATAGGTAGAATTCATAACAAGCAATTTTCAAAGATTAAACTTCAAAAAAGAAACAAATGATAATTCTTAAAAAAAGATAATTAAAAAACAGAAGACTCTCTCATTTTATTTTTAACCTAAAAAAAAAAAGATAATTCTATAGTTTATTTACTATCTCATTTACTACATAAGTAAAATAGTAAATAATAGTTTTTGACTTCAAAAAAGATAGAAGAAATAAGATGACGTGTTCTGATGTGGCCATCCACTTGACTTTACCATACAACCTTGCCCCTCACTTATATTTAATATTTAATAAAATTATTTATAATCATGTAGGGATGGGGGGTTAGTTTTTGCATTTTTAGACTCCTGGGGGCCCACTGATTATATATACAAAATTTGGTTGAGTTTAGTACAAGGGCCAAGATTTTCATTTTTGACCCCCCACCAATTTTGGGCGGCTAGTTTTTGCATTTTTAGACTTCTGGGGTCCCACTGATTATGTATACAAAATTTGGTTGAGTTTTCTCAAATGGCCTAGATTTTTAATTTTTAACCCCCTACGACCCCCTTAATTTTGGGTCGATATACACCAAAATCTAATCAGCTCTTAATCTCAATGGACCAAAACTACGTATAAAATTTGGTTTTGATATTCACACTAGTTTTTGAGCTAGTTCGTCCACAAAAATTTGGAACGCACAGACTAACGGACAACCAGACAGCCAGACTAACTAACTAACAGACATTTTGACAAAACAATTATTATCTCGAAAAATATAATTTTTCGATGTTCACTTATTTGAACTTTTCCTAGAGCGAAATGCCATGGTTTTGCTCAATTTTTTTAATCAAAATAGTTTCTGAAATATTTAGAAAAAAAGAAGGAAAAAACCACTTTTTTCATGCACGATTACAATACTAGACCATACCCTGTATGGTAAAGTAAAAACAAGGTGGATTGAGTTAATAAGATCTCAACCAAAACATTCTGTGAAAAAAACAGGCCATGTTCAAAAAGTAGTGAAATCTAGTGTGTAGGCAAGAATAATTAAGTTGAGAGATCTACTATTTTCTCAACTTAATTATTCTTAGAGAATTTAACTTAGCTACACACCTGATTTCACTACTTTTACGAAATTGCCTGTTTTTTCGCAGAATGTTTTGGCTGAGATTTCTCTGCTTTTTGTAAGCTATGAGGAAGCTCCAAACGGCTAGAATTTTTATTTTTGACTCCCCTCCCGCAATTTCGTGTGGTTAATTTTTGCATTTCTAGCCTTCAGGGGGCCCACAGAATGTACTATATATACAAAATTTGGTTGAGTTTGGTCTAACGGGCTAGAATTTTCATTTTTGTCCCCCCCCCATTTTGAGTGGTTAGTTTTTGTATTTCTAGCCTTGAAGCGACCCAGAGAATGTATATACAAAATTTGGTTGAGTTTGGTCTAACGGGCTAGGATTTTCATTTTTGACCCCCCCCCCCATTTTGAGTGGTTAGTTTTTATATTTCTAGCCTTGAAGGGGCCCAGAGAATGTATATACAAAATTTGGTTGAGTTTGGTCTAACGGGCTAGAATTTTCATTTTTGACCTCCCACTTTGATGGGGTTAGAAGGTAGAAAGTTTGGATTTTTGAAATTTTTCCTTTGTTTGTGTCCCCAACTCTACTAGCAGGCGAAATTTCATGATGCTGGAATGATTGGAAGTACCCTATAGTGTTTGATGACCTGACAGTGAGTGAGTGAGTGAGTGCCAAAATCAGCTATTTTCTCAGGTCCATATCTCAGAATCTGTTTAAGCTATATTATTGACATTTGGTACTTTCCTCACGATGGATTACATAATTACATGTGTATAATTTCAGCTCTGTATCTCAAATGGATTCCGATCTGCAGGGTGGTCGAAATTGGCTCGAAATTGTTCGTGTAAATAGCGGATAGCGTGTACGGCCAATTTGATGTTAGAACTTGGCCTGCGCACCCTGTGTGCTTTGATTAAAATATTTTTCTAAAAAAAAACTAGAAAATGCGCAGATATAATGCTCGAAACAGGTATGATGAAAAATTGATTTTGTGAGAGACTTTTTAATAATTTAAAATTATTGGAAAGAATATAATAAAATAAAATATTTATTTATTAATAAAATTGTTTTAATGAAAACAAGGATAAATATTGTCTTGTAGGTATGTTTTAAAATCATATTTAATTAAGTTATTTCTATATAACTGTACAAAATAATGTCGTGTGTTTAACTTTTATAAATCGAACAGAATTGTAAGTGAATTAGTTTAATTTGAAATGATTAAATAAATTGAATGGATTTTTTTATATTCTTTAATCAGTTTAAAAGTCACCAAGATCCCCTTAAGGACTCGTGGACCGAATTTAATATTCGGATTTCTATTAATATCCAAAAGAGAGAAAAAAAGGAGAAAGAACTTTGCTTCTTTACAACAAATTAAATGATGCCAAACTTCTTATCATTAAATTTTCCCTTTTTTCCATCCCTTTGAAAATATTATTCTGACCACCAACTCTCAACAGAATAACTATTTTTTTCCAACTTTTCCCATATTTTTTTATCCTATATAAACTTTTCCCTTTCTTCCATTAAATCAAAAAAAAAAAACAAAAAAAAATGTGTAAAACTTTTAGAATAATTTTAAAAATTTAATCTTTCTTTTTGCAATGTGATGCATTTCATTTTTTATTTTTCAACTTTCTTTACTAAAAAGTTACTTTTTTCTTTGTTCTTCTCGGAAATAAAACAATCGTACCCTCATTATAAATGGCAATGATGGCTCCGATTATGCTCATTATATGTAGTTTCTAAACATTTTTTTTTACTTTGCTTTTAATGAAATTGAACTGATCAAAGATCATTTTTAAAAAGTTGATAAAACTCTTAGCATAGAACTACTCAAAGTTAAACCCCTAAGTAAATTTTTTATAAAAGACAAATTTTTTTGTTATTTATATAATTATATACTAGTAGAGTTACAAAAAAAGAAAGTCGTAAGTTTTTACAAAATTTTTCCCACAATAAAATGCAAAAGTGATTAAGATATTATAAGACATTGTTGTAAATATGGACATGGGAAGGGAGTGTAGCTCGATGTCTAAATTACTGTAAAAATAATTATGTAAATTTAAATTTGAAAGTTAAAACATTTTATTCAAAAAAAAAAGATATAAGTACTTATTATCATTTTTAAATTGAAAGGTTTTTTAGTCACAAACTAATAAAAAACAATAATTTCAATTAATTATTATTATTTATTTTATTAATTCACCAAACAATTTCGGTCACCACTGGTTGACCATTTTCAGTAGTACTAAAATTTGAAAAATGAAACATTTCATAAATATTTTTATAAACAATTACATAATACAAAAATACAGAAGTTTGAATTTATACATACAATTTCGTTCAAGATCTGGAAATTGTCACTTTGTATAAATTCAAACTTCTGTATTTTTGTATTATGTAATTGTTTATAAAAATATTTATGAAATGTTTCATTTTTCAAATTTTAATACTACTGAAAATGGTCAACCAGTGGTGAACGAAATTGTTTGGTGAATCAATAAAATAAATAATAATAATTAATTGAAATTATTGTCTTTTATTAGTTTGTGACTAAAAAAAACCTTTCAATTTAAAAATAATTAAAAAATTAAGTCACTTAAGTTTTAGAAGAATCTTATATACTTATATTAAAAATGTATATTTTTAAATTTATTTTTTCATTGAACGCAATCTTTAGCGAGAAAGTGTAGTCTCTACAACTATAAATTTAAACACCTTAAGTTTAATAGATGGCAGCACTTGGTAGCAACGCCTGTATTTAGACAACCAGAACAGAGGCTAGCACTGTGAATGATCAGATGAGCCTTTCAATACATTTATTTATAATTCACTGGTACTCTAAGTAAGCAAAATCAGCGTCAGAATTTGAGTTCTACTACTAAATTACAAAAACACAATTTGTGAATAGTATTTTGTATATGAATAATGTTATATCTAGAAGTTTGAAAAGATATCGAAACCCAAGGTTTAGGAGTTAAAATCCCAGTCTGTCCATTTTTCCTTGTTTAATATATAAAGTATCTGGAGCCACCGAGCGATGCACGGTAACCAAAGGCCCCATGGACCCCCCCCCTCCTTACCGCCACAGCAACCCCACCCCCGAAACCCCCCACCATTGCACCTCACCTCCTGCACTCCCCATATCCATCCCCACCCCGCGCCTAGTTTTTGCATTTCTAGCTTTCTAGTGGTCCACAGATTATAGTATATTATAGGTATATAAATTCCTTATTATTATTTTTTTAAATTAAATAACAATTTATCGAGTTTTTTAATCAATTAAATAAATAATAAATTATAATTTTATTGAAGCAATTTTTTGCATGAAATAATGTTTACATTGTATTTGAGGCTACGATTTCGTAGAATACTTCGCCACTATCGACTGTACTTGATCTTCTAGCTTGCGATAATATTTTTAGTATAACTGTTTTTTAATAAAAGGAATTTTAATCAATTAAATTGTCAAATTCTAATATATAACAATTTTTGGTATAAAGTATTCGTGAGTTTTAAAATTAAAAAACCAATTAATGAATGAAAGATTATTGAAAAAAATGTAAACAAACTTTTTTTATTGAGATTTTTATCTATCAATAATTACTTTAATTAAGAAAAGATCAATTAAGATAAAATTTGTCGAGGTCCAGACCTAGCCAGATTGTTTTCTCATTCTCAAAACTTGTTAATAGAGTTGGTTTCATCAAAATCGGTAGAGCTGTTTTCAAAATAGAACTAAGATAAATATATATAAATATATATATATATATATATATATATATATATATATATATATATATATATATATATAAACAAACAATTTTTGCTCGTTTATAAATTATACTTTTAATTTATTTAACTTTTAATTAATAACACTTTTCATTTTCTATTTTATTTTAATATCAGTTTGTTGTCAATGCAGGATAGGGGAAACTCATGTGGCTTGCGCTAAGCCCGCTTTTGTTTAGAACCTAAATAGAATTATGAAAAATCATCCAATTTCTCTAAAGTGACAGATTAGAACGGAAGGGAGGGAATGTGTTATCTTGTAGCTCCACTAGCACGCACACATTTGCAAGGGGATGATTTATTCACTACCAGTAGAAAACCGAAAACAAATAATAAATTATATCATTAATGTTTTAATTTTGTTTTTTAGTCGAATTTATTTCAATTTACGACTGAGCAATTTTTTCACCCTCTCGCTGTCATATAATATTGTAAATAAATTTATTTTTCTAAATACTCAAAGCGTGATTCCGGCCTTAGTACTAAGTGGAAAGTCATCATCTAACACTTTACATTCTTCTATCTCAGCAACTAAAACTAGAAATGACAGAAACATAAAATGAAAAGATAAAATTTTTCAAATAGAGTGATTTTTAATGGTATATAATTTATCTTTGCTTCTTTTGCCTGCCGAGGGGCCCTTATATTCGATTTATAATAATAATAATTCTTTAAATTAGCTATTTTACCTATACATCATACAATCCAATAAATATATGGAACTTGTATAAAATAATACAGTCAATGAAAATTACAACCAGATAAAGAGAATTACTAGGTACAGTTAACATATACTAGGTACAGTTAACAATATAATATAATTAATTGTGTCGCTAATACTGTAAGATATAATTTTGTAATTAACAAGTTTGGATTTTTTGTAAAAAATTTTATTGTAATTTTACATGTGTGCTCTATCGCTTTTTTTCAGCTCTTAGGAACTGATGATGGCATTATTTAATTAAAGCCGAAACGTTTTCTATAATTGGGAGTTTTTTATTCAGCAGAGGCTACCCATTGGCTGAATCCCTCTCCATTACTTAATTATAACAATATAATATTATTATATTATTATTTTATGTATAGAGAAACCACTCTTCAAAAATAAACTACCATAAATACCACATAATTAAAATTCTTTATATAAACCATTTCAGGTGATGTTATTTTACAATTATTAGAAAATAATTATTTTCCTCTCGATTTCAGAATTTAATAATTATATATCGTAGGTAATATCAGTAAATTAAACTGAAATTAAAATTGAGCAAAAATACAGTAATTCTGGTGGAGATACCGCAAAAGGATTTACTCTAAAATATGTGTGTTGTTCTTTGTATTAAAATAACAAAAATTCAATTAACAAAAGGTTAAAAAATTTTTAGAGAAACATATTTTTTCGTAAATAATTATAAACATATCCAGTACGCATCAAGCCTTTTAAATTTCTTATTAGTAAATAAATATATCTTAGGCAATATCAGTAAATTAAACTCAAATTAAAATTGAGCAAAAATACAGTAATTCTGGTGGAGATTCGGCAAAAGGATTTACTTTAAAATATGTGTGTTGTTCTTTGTATTAAAATAACAAAAAATCAATTAACAAAATGTTAGATATGGACTGTTTTTCTAATAATAATTTATCAAAAGTTTTTAGAGAAAAATAATGTTTCGTCAATAATTTTAAACATATCCAATACGCATCAAGCCTTTTAAATTTCTTATTAGTAAATAAATATATTTTGTATTATAATTAAAGATAATTTTGCCACCAAGACAATTTGTATCATTGTTTATATATTCATAGTATTTAATTTATTTTTTAGCCTTAAGCCAAGTACACTTGATGGATAATGGCTACATATTTCGTCGCCTAAAGCCTAGACCACACTTGGATACAAAGTCGAGCGATTTCTGTAAATAGACAATGTCGAGATACAAATTCATGTCTTTAGACACGTTTTTGGAAGAGAACATTCCCCACTTGTCTCTCGTCTCCCATTTGTCTATATACATTATCTATAAACAGTTCCTATACATGTCTAAAGACAATCGCTCGACTTTATATCCAAGTGTGGACTAGGCTTTAGAGTGTAAACCTCCTAAATCCATTTTTTTCATATATGACATACCAATGGGGAGTCGGGTTGGCCGAGCTGGCTAACTTGCTGGCCCCACTTCAGCATTGTTGATGATCGTTCAATGGAGAGGCCCGGGTTCGATCCTGGCTGGCATATAAAATGTCTACAGTCTAAAACTCGGCTCCCTCACTAACCCTACTAACACTTTACTGATGTGCTGTCTAAATGGGTTTTGTTCCCGGTGACAATAAATAAATAAAAAAAAAAACAAAAAAAAACAGACATACCAATACCGTTCGAAAGAAAAAGAGATTCAGCATCGTCCAAGTAAAACTGCTACTTAAAATTACGATCGTTAGTTGTAGAAAAAATGTGAAAAATAGTTTCTTTCCTAAACAACAATATTAAATTTTGTTTGTTTTTTGCCTGTCCTGTAAAATATCCTTGTTGTGAGTTAGCAGGTTTACACTCTAAGGGACGATTTGTTGGATACAGATTCTTATATCTGGATACATGTTGTCAACAGTGTTGCGGGCCCAAACCAAGAAATCCCGGTCTGTACCTAGGCTAATGAAATGGAAAACAGGGATACAAGATACAAGCAAACATTTAACAAATTTCTTTGATCTCATGCCGCCCGATGTTGCTGAGTATCCCGTTAATATGTTTCCAACATTTTGTATCCCGGTCTGTACTAGACTTTAGAAAAACCAACTTTTTTCTTATTGTTTTGTATTATATTCTCGTATATATAATCAGGGATCCGAAAATTGAATGAAGAAAACGAGCAAGCGAAGCCCCTCTAGTTCAAATATTAATCTAGTGAGAACTTGTCTGGTCGAACTCATGTTACAAAAATTAATAATATGATTTCCGATCCTCAAGCTGAAACTGTTGGTGTCCCCCAGGGAATTATTTTGGCCCTTTGTTGTTTGTTTTATATATTAATGACATTTGTAACTCTATTAATGATGATGTTTTTATAAATCTGTTTCCCGATGATACACTAATATCTGTGGACGATTGTGATGTTGGGAGGGCTTGTCAGAAAATGAATGGAACCCTTAGGAAGTTGGAAGACTGGCTAAATATGAATAAATTGTTTATAAATTGTACGAAATCTAAAGTAATGTATTTCGGGGGGAGGATTGAGAATGGTGTAAATTTGGAATATGTGGATTAATTTAAAAACCTCGGAGTAGTGGTTGACACGAAGTTGAACTTTAAGGGCCGGCTGTATGTCGGAAAGTAAATGCTTTTTACAACTAACAAAGGGTAGATGGTAACTGAAAGTGCCTGTCATCTGATTAGCCACCACAGTCCCTCCATTTACCATCTACCCTTTGTTAGTTGTAAAAAGCATTTACTTTACGACATACAACCGGCCCTAAGAGTCATCATAGTGAGCTCTTGAAGAATGTAAACAGAAAAGTGCAATACTTTGGTAGAGCTAGTAATAATTTGAATATGAACACTAGAATTAAGGTGTATAGAACTATAATTAGTCCTAGTTTCTCTTACTGTCCTACAATATTATATTTTGCTAGTCAGGAGAATATTGATAAGCTGCAGCTCTTACAACCGGAGAATTATTTTATATACATCATTAAGTAGTATGCTGGAATGTTTAGGACTTATGAATGTGAAGAAATTCTTATTTTTACAGACAATGTGTTTTGTATATAAATTATATCATAGCCAGCATATCTAAATTTCACATTGGTCAACGAGATCCATGATCATGAGACGGGAATTAGAGAGGATATATTTATTGAGAGGGCGAGGAAACTGGGCACAAGAAATTCATTATGTTTTAGAGGACTTGAGGAATTTAATTCTTTACCAGCTGAAGTGAGAAATGCATCAAGTCTGATTCAATTTAAGAACCAAGTGAGGATATATCTTAAAAGGGACAGTTAAACATTTCTAATGAGAAATATTATAATTTTAGTATTTAAATTTGTAAATATTGTAATATATGTATGAAAAATACATTTAAATATAAATAAATAAATAAATAAACTTGCTCGTTAAGTTATCTTGCTTTAAACAAACAAAAAACAAGTAAGCAATTTGAAGATTTTTAGCCCGTAGTTCATGTCGATTATTTTTAATCCTTCGTTGGGATTTTCTTTTGTTCGATTGGTGTAATCACTCAGGCTGGTGTGCAGGCGGAGTAGGCACGGACAGACAGACAGACGGAGGTGGAAGGAAGGAATCAAGTTGAAACTAAGCTCGAATGCGGTCTGGCTTTCGACTTTATCCCCCTTATTCAGCAGAATCCCGGAAAGCCAACTGAGTGGATCTCCCATGGGAACTGTCAATATGCCTTGTCGGGAGAACTTGGATCCCCTAGTATTCCTATTATTAGTCTTATTGCTATTAAGGCTGCTGAAAGTTGGATTCAATGGATACGGAATATTAAACACCTCCTTCGCAAATGGATAGGCGATTTAGCAAATTAACCAAAATACACTCCAATTTCGCGTGTCTTAAAAAATAATACAAAATAAACACAATAATTTCACTTTAGTTTTTCCCTTTGATTATAAATCGTCATTTTATTAAATTTGTGGAATCATTGGAATATGATAAACAAAGAAAAAATATTTTTCGAAATTAAAATAGAACTTTTGCTTAATTCAATCAAGTAAGTAATAAGCATTATGTATTTTTTTTCTAATTTTTTCCCTAATTATTTAAAAAACGAACTGACCACTAAACATATTTTTTGATAATAAATAAATCGGCTGCTAAAAGAAAGCTCGAGCTCAGAGAAATTATACTGTGTGCCAAGCTAACCCGCGGTTAATTCGTCCGGCTCACGATCATATATGACAAATGTGTCATTTTTTATAAATTATTAGATATTTCAGAATGTATTTGAAATCGCATAATAATCAAGAGAAATATAAACAGAGGTTCGGATAGACTTCTGAGTTGTTTCGGAATTATTTTGTTTACAAGCTGTGCAGCTAGGGGTGAACCGCGACCTAATATCGTGTACACCTACTTCCACTTACACTTTCATTTCCAAGTAGAAGACAATAGATGAAGGGGCATTATCTAATGAATTCCAAAATAATTGCACATTATTCTAAAGACGTGTACACCTAATTCCAATCTCGGTTCACCCCTCGGTGTGGAGTAAGAGAAATATAGATTTAGAAAAATTAAATAGGCGAAAAGAAACGCAAATATCACACTGAAAGAAATAGGCATTCATATTTGTTTGTTATTTTAAAATAAAATTTGATATACTGTATAGGTATTATACTCTTTTGTAACTTAATTAATAATTTTAATAATTACTATTTTTAATTCATTTATTACCATACAAAAACGTTTTGTTGTTAGTTCAATACATATGTTTTTTATTTTTTTTTCATATCCCGTTATAGTAGATATGGTTTTGTTTTTTCACATTTACATTGAATGAACACTTTCAGTACACCCCTACATTCAAATTAATCACTTTGTAACTTAATTAAATCATTATCAATAAAATCATCAAGTACTAAATCCCTTGTAAAGTCAGATCTCGAAAAATATATTTATGTGCGGCTCTTGGAAATTTTTAGGTCGTCAATGCAGCCCGTGTTGGAATTTCGATTGGCCAGGCCTGCTGTAGGTAATAAATTATTATTTTTTCTAGTTGTAATATATTTATGGAAAGAAATCATTTAAAATTAATTAAAAAACAATTTTATTTAAAGAAATAAATACATAATGGATTTAAATAATTATAATATTTAATATATAAATAAATTATGTACTTTCGTATAAATAAATAATTATATACATTAATTTTGTTAAGAAAGAATGGTGTAGGTTCTTGATGAAACATATTTTAATAAAGTAATGAAAATTTAAAAAAATTTAAAAATTTGAGAATGGTGTAGGTTCTTACTGAAACATATTTTAATAAAAATAATTTTTAAGAAAAAATAAAAACCGACTTCAAAAAATTAAATGCAACAAATAAAATACACTAAAAGGTATAAAATAATTATTATCTTATTTAGTTACAACTAAACGACGAAATATTAACATGAAATTACTTTTTGAAGTTGGTACCAAACAAACTATACCTATAAGCGAGCATACCCTCCAAACATACTAAGAACGGTCGAGTGCGATTCATAAAAGGTATATGTTTGGCACCAACTTCAAAAAGTAATTTCATGTTAATATTTCGTCGTTTAGTTGTAACTAAATAAGATAATAATTATTTCATACCTTTTAGTGTATTTTATTTGTTGCATTTAATTTTTTGAAGTCGGTTTTTATTTTTTTCTTAAAAATTATTTTTATTGTTCTCTTTTTAGTGATGTTATTAATAGTGATGATATCATCAGAACTTGACCAAATTAATATGACACCATCCCTAAGACACCCCCTATCGGATAAAAAAAGAAACATCGAAATCGGTTCATAAACAAAGAAGTTAGGTCTAAAAAAACCTAATAAAAAAGGTCTAACACCTATGAAAAAAAATGGGACCAATCGGAAGGTAGGCTGAACCCAATGCAAAAAATTTTTCAAAATCGGTTCACAATTGGTGGAGATATGAAGTAACATAGGGACACAAAAAAAAATCAGTCTAATAGAGAACCTCCTCCTTTTTTGAAGTCGGTTAATAAAGTAATGAGAATTTAAAATTTTTTTTTAATTTTCATCACTTTATTACTGGATGCTTAGTTTTTGCATTTCTAGCCTTCTGGGAATCCACAGAATATGAATACAAAATTTGGTTCAGTTTGGTCCAAAGGGCTAGAATTTTTATTTTTTAACCCCCCCCCCCCCCCACACACACACCTTATATATTAATTTTATAATCCCCTTTTTATTCAATCTTAATTCCTAATTGTTAATAGCTAAGCGTCAAAGGACTCCGCCCACTCTCTTAATCAGTTCTTTGGTCCCGTTAGGCCTCCACGCGCCAGCCGGTTTCTTCAGTGCGGTGTCGTCCGTTCACGCGTAAGGTGAAAGGCCGCGCGCTCCTGGACATTCTCAGCTCATCCAAGGAAATTTCGCATTTTATTCAATCCAATCCACACCGCACTTAAATACAGAGTATTATTTTTGCAGTGAATCATCAAATATCTAAAACTTGGACGCTTCGCTTTTATCACGGCCAACATTCAATGAAAGGTATTTATTATATATCTATATTTTTTACTATAATTAATTACTAATTTATTTTTAATTAAATTAGTTTCAAAGAATTTACTTTTACTTTAAATTGAGTCAAGATTTTTGAAATTCTAATAAAATATTTATTCATTAACTTGATTTTAAAGTTTATAATATGAAAATAAGGACAAGTTTTTATGTGTGACTTTTTTATTTACAGCCGACGTTTCGTCGACTTTGACGACTTCTTCAGGGCTTCAAATAGTCATGCCACACATTCGTCTAAATTTTCTTGTTATCTTTGTTTCTATTGAAGATAAAAATAAAATTTAGAGGAATGTGTGACATGACTATTTGAAGCCCTGAAGAAGTCGGCAAAGTCGACGAAAAACGTTGGCTGATAAATAAAAAAGTCACACATAAAAACTTGTCCTTATTTTTCTATTATAAACTTTCAAATTAATACAAATTATGACGGAAATGATAATAATAATTTATTGATTAACGTTTGGCTTCCAATCGAACCTTCCTCAGGCTCTACAACATTCATGTAATAAGTAATATTTATGTAGTAGAGTCCAAATGTTTTTGGATAAACATTTTAAACATTTTATAGGTATTAAAAAAATCTACTTAATATTTCAATTATTTTACTACTTATGTGTTAAATCTTTTTTGGCCGAATCGTTTATTAATTAAGACTGTTTGATAACATAAAGTAAAGAACATTTTGAAAAATTTAAGAACTTTTTTAAAATTTAAAATATAAAATACTACTTAGGTTTCATATTTTTTTTATGAAACCTACGTAGAATTTTACGTAAATTTAAAATCTCAAAAAGTTTCTTAAATTTTTCAAAATTTTCTTTACTTTATTTAAAATGTTTCACCAAGAACACACACCATTTTCCCTTAACAATGTTTGATAACAAATAACATTTTGCATTATTTAATATATACCTATTTATGAATAAATAAGTCATGTGAAGTTTTAAGTCATATGTAGGTATTTGAGGGAATATTTGTTTTAAATTAATAAAAAATTTTCGAAATTGTATTTGTTGAGTTTCCCTTGTCCCCTTTACAAATTCTAAATATGGGTATTTCAACTTCAGGTAAAACCAATATTAAAATTACCAAGCAAACACCAAATAACTATTGTACTGTGTATCAATATTATTCTGATTTTTGAACATTTTGTACAAAAAAATGTGAAAGAATTCATTTAGAGGTTGAAAAAGTTTCAAATAAATAGACGAAACGTTACTATTAAATCATTATTATTATTATTAGGTATTATTTTATTTCACCTGTTTGAACAAGTCTTAAATAAAGAGACGAAACACCCCTTTTAAATTACATCCGGTACTGATTTCATTTGAAGCCAAAATACCTAAATAGGTATTTCAAAGAGAGTGGTTTAAATATCTAGTTTTTATTAAATTATTATTTTTATGAAATTTATCAAGTAATTGTTATAAAACAGGTGTTAAATTTTCTTCCGTTGAAGAAGCAACTGTTAGGTCCGAAATGTATATACTTTTTAGGTAATTATATTAATTACTGTATTTTCACTAGATAATTAAACCATGTATTTTAATTTTTTCAATTTATTCTTTTACTAATGAGTAGGTATAAATTAAAAAAATTAATAATACATTTATTCATATTTTACAAGATGTTTGAGTAAATAAGAGAAAAATATTAATTTTTAATTTATTATAATTTTAACATTTAGATTCGCCCTTCTTATTTAGAACTTAAGAAATCGTTTCCAAGTTGATTTGAGAAATTTGTTATTTTATAATTTATTCTATTTACCTTTAATAAATCACACACTAAGGTATATTCGAATTCTAATGTTTTTATCTTCATAAATTTTCCCAGCTAGTTGTTCTTAGTAAAGATAAATTATTATTTTATTTAAAAAAATGGAATTTATTAGATAATTTTCTTCTTTTAATCCAAATTTCCTAATAATTTTTTCAAAGATAATTTTTAATCGCTATAGAAAAAAATAAAAATATTTTCAGAATTTGCAATCATTCTAGATTTAACTAATTTTTTATTTCGCCATTTATTTCATTTGCTTAAAGAATTTTCTCTAGTGTACATTGAAATATTGTTAGATTCTCTCTTTACAAAATAACAAATTATTTAATGAATAATTTAATATCAACTTAAAGAATAAAGATTCTTTTCAAATAAAATATATATGTAGGTATATAATTAGCCAATATTAGAAAAAATGATAAATATTTTTTGCTTTAACTATCAATTAAATCGCAAGTCCATATGAAAACACTTTAGAATTATTGACCGAAAGTTTGATCTCATCTTTTATATGTATATTAGCTAGCAAGGGAGGTACATTCTAAATATTGAAAAGTAATATAATAATTATAAGTGTTGATAAATGATTTTTTATCCTATATATCGTCGCCTTAGGGCCGGTTATATGTCGCAAAATGCTTTTTACCACTAACAAACGGTAGATGGCAAATGGAGGCACTGGGATGTCCAATCAGATGCCAGGCACTGTCAGCCATTTTTTTTATCCTATATCTTCTATTTTTTTTATCCTATATATCAGTGCCTGGCATATGATTGGCCATCCCAGTGCCTCCATCCACCATCTACCGTTTGTTAGTGGTAAAAAGCATTTACTTTGCGACATACAACCGGCCATTAGAGTGTAAACCTGCTAAATCCATTTTTTATCATATAGACATATTAATATCGATTGAAAGAAAAAGAGTTGCAGTAAAACTGCTACTTAAAATTACGATCGTAATTTGTAGAAAAAAAATGTGAAAAATAGTTTCTTCCCATAACAACAATATTAAATTTTGTTTGCTTTTTCTCTGTCCTGTAAAATTGCCTTGTGAATTAGCAGGCTTACACTCTAAGGCGACGATATAGTATTTTGTTGCGTTCTTATTATAAACTGGATCATATGACTTGTTCAAATTTGAAATTTGGACTAATTAAGGGTAAATTAAAGTTAAAATTTTATTTTGTTTTATAGAAAAGGTCAAAATTAAATTCACTCCTTAAGATTAAGGGATGCTCCATGTATTTTCCAGCGAATTTTCAAATTACAGAAAAACGATTGATAGACTCTTTTTTAAAAAATCTTGTTAATGGAGAATGGTATAGGTCTTGCAATTTTTGAAAATTTTCCTTACTTTATACAAAATCTTTTTTAAAAATGTCTCAAATGTGAAAAACAATAATTTTTAAGTATGCATTTTTTTCTGTCTACTATTGTCTGACTGGATTCCATAGTCATTCAAGCACGGAAAATCGGAGAAATTATTTTCCTGTGCCAAAATGTTTTTTACTATTTCCAAAAATAATTATTTGATGAGAATTTGATATTCTTAGCTTCCAGGCGAAAAAATGCAAAAAATTTGAATAATAGCCCATCTTTAAATAAAGTGATCTTAAACGACTGTAGTTAGGAAGCTGACAATTGGCACACAAGTTTTTATTAATATAATTCATATGTGTTTCAAGTTTCATAGCTTTCTAGCCCAAACTAATAGCAGAAATTGCTATATCACCTAAATTTGCAGAGATCGTACTGAGTTTTAAAATTAAATGATTTTTATCCCAATAAATTCTAATTGAAATAAAATATATTAATAATTATACTGAATAAAATAAATCACCTTTATATATTGATTGAGTACCGTTTTTTTATTATTTTTTTTTTAGCAGTGTCATCTCCATCCAAGATTATCTTCATTTCATTCGAGTCAACTTCGAGTGGACCGCAAATTTCGACATTAAGGTAGATATAATTTTCCGTTCAATAGATACTTATATTTACTAGAATTTTCAATTCTCTAATGATAATAAATTATATCGAGATGTTCATAATTAGTTTTATAAAGAATTAAGTATTTTAAATTATCAACCAATCAAACAAATTTATGTCATTGGCATTTTTTATTTTATTTTAAATGATTAATTCCTCGTTTCTGACACTTTCAACCCTGATAACACGCTCTATCCACAAGATTAACCAGGTCTTGTTGTCTAGAAGGTGTTTTTAATATGGTTATAAGATATCTTGGTGTTTTTAAACATAACTTTTAAGGAGATAGGTGTTGGTTCAGGCTTAACCATTTTTTAATAGTAAAAAATTACCTAAGTAAAATGACGAGGTGGGTTTCATATAAAATAAAATAAAACTCAATTTTGTCTTATTTTATTTTATGTGAAACCCATCACGTAATATTTCTTAATTTTTTATTATTTTTTAAACATCTTCTAGAGCTAATGTGGTATCAGGGAAGTGACCATTCTCAGCACAGTATCTAAAATTTAAAAATAAGGAAAAATTTTAACAACAAGAATATCATTCGGAAACCTCTAGTAAATACAGAGAACTCTAACAATTGACATTGAATCTATGTATATTAGGGTGGCAGTTAAAAATGGAAAGGTAACATTTTTTCGATACCCCCCATCCCCTAAAATCGGCTTAAAATACAAAAAAACTGAGCTGTGTAAAATTATGACCTTATAGTAATAACCCGTGACAGCGAGGGATTGAAATTTAAATGAAGTTTAACACAGGAAATCGTACTTTTTGAGACTTTTGAATGTAACAATCTTATTTTCCAATATTCTGCTATAAAAATGTGTACTTTATAGGTTTTAGGATAGTTGGAGACTAATCTAATGTGGAAATAAATATTTAACTTTTGACAATTGTCATATTACGACTTTCAATTTTTTTTAAATTACGTTTTTAAGGTTTTAGATTTTAAGTAACATTCTTAGCGTTTATATTAATTTTTTTCAACGTTAGATTCATATCCAGCGATCCCAAACCCTATAAAATCAAACTCGAATTTAAATTAATTTTCCCTTTTCAAATCGTTTATTGAAATAAAAAACGCTTCTATTTGAAATTGCAATCTGAAATAAAAGAGAATGTAGAATAAAAATTTATAAAAATTTATTTGCATACGTATAATCATAATTTACCATTTATAAATGTTGAATATTTTTTTGAAAATTTGAATATCTGAATTATAAAACGCGAGAATTCAACCATGTTAAATAAACTTACAAATTTATAATAATTAGAAAATAAATTTATTTTATTTCGAAGTGTTCGACATGCCGTCTTCATTGTGTTTTTTCAAATCACTAAAATTTGCAGTGTAGTCTTAAAAAAGTTTTCCTCCAAATCTATTATCAAATCGATTATAAATATAGAATATAAAACTCTTTTATTTAAAATTTTAGCCTAAGATTAAAAATAAAAGAAAAAACTTGATCAATATTTGCATAGGTATAATAATAATCCCCGAACAATGTTCTCTATTACTCTCAGTTTTGCATACATTTTGGCTTGGAATGATCAATAATGTATGCGAATGCGCCAGGAGAGAATCCTTTTTGTTTACAATCAAAAAGAACGAACTTTACTAGGCATTCGCATTCAAGCAAATGCATTTAGAATACTCGCGAGAATTTCTCTATTATCACTCTCGGTTCTAATTTCGGATCATGGATTAGTCTAGAGAGAATTGACTCGAGCAAAATAAAAACAAAAACAAAAACAATCCCAAAGAGGAAAATCCTAAGCACTACAATGTTAAATTGATAAGTTTTTGTTTGTAGGCAAAGTTTTGAGCTTTTGTTTTCTTTTTTACCCTTAACTAAAATATTGTTTTGCATGAAAAATTAAATAATCTTTAAGTGGTTTTCGAAAGTTTCACATTTACTTTATACTTAGTCTGTGCTTGTATGTGTACGTCAAGAGAATTTAGATTTTATTTTAATTTTCTCAAGCGACAAATTATTAATATTATGCTTTTTGAAAACCTTATCTTAAAGTATATATAATCATAAGCATCAATCTTTAATTTTACCATAGAGGGTATCGTCAAGTGTTTTTTTTTTTTTGTTTGGTTTTTCGAAATATCTCAAAAACGTCTGAAAATATTTTGAATAAACAAATTCAGAAAAACCATGGCATTTCGGTATACAAAAAAGCTGTAATGAGTAAACATCGAATAAAAAATATTTTACGCGATATTAATGATTTCATTATTTTAGTACCTAGAAATTATTTTAATTTTAATATTTATGAATTTTTTCTGGTTGGAATAAACAACATTTTTTTTAAATTATTAGGGGTTTTATATAAAGGGGTCTCTCTACTATGAATGTGAAATTTTTTTTGGAAATTCAACTCATTAACCAAAATCAATATTTTTTGATTCAAAAAATTATTCTCGCAATTCTTAGGGCTTCACTTATTATATTGAAAAAACATTTAAATTCTCATAACTCGTAAACCATTGATTTTGGAGATATATATATATAAGATATCTTGTTGGGAATTTAATGAACTTTCATAAAGGTCATTATACTAATTTGTGTACGCCAAAGGGTTAGGCAGTAATGGTTAAATTTACGTGGTAAGAAAGATAAACACTGATCTATCGCGATAAATATTCAACCTATAAAAAACTCTCATGAAGTATCATTTTGATAATTTAATATCCTAAAAGAATCGTCATTATATATAATTATCTCAGCTCAATATTTTATTAGGTAGAAAGGATTTTTTTTTATTAAAATTGACCTTGTCCGTTAGAACATTTTGGTCATCAAAACAAAAGGATTTTATTACATGATATAAAATATATATTTGGGTGGTCCTTATTTTGGGTATTTTCGAATTTTTACGCGGACAGAGGATCATATGTCTCGAAATAAATAAAAAAAAAATATCCCCCAAGTTTCAAATCTCTATCTCAATTATAGCCTGTGCCCCCAGCGATGTAAGTTTCTCATCTAAATAACATGGGGGGTTTTGACATTAAAATATCAATTCTTTATTCCGGCCAAAGTAAAAGTTCAAACAAATTGAAACTCTGTATACTTTATTCTTATAATACTAGCTATCCATAAGAATTATTACAGATTTTTAGCTATTATAATTTTGGATTTACAGCTATATTAAATACTGCTATATCTTAGTGTTACTAAGTTATAGACTCCAAAATTATAATAGCTAAAATCTGTAAAAATTCTTAAGGATAGCTACTATTATAACAATAAAGTCTACACAGTTTCAAATTTTTTGAATCATTACTTTGGCCGGAATAAAAAATTGATCTTTTAATGGGAAAATTGTTATTTAGATGAGAAAGTTACATCGCTGGGGACTCAGGTTATAATTGAGATAGAAACTTGAAACTTGTGGGATATTTTTTTTTTTATTTATTTAGAACCATATGAGCCCTTGTCAGCGTAAAAGTGCGAAAATACCCAAAATACGGACCACCCTAATATATAAAAGAAAAAAAATATTGATTGTTTTTGTAAATTATGTAATGTAACTATAAAGTATAGTATACATTAAAAAAATACAAATCTTTTATAAAAAAACAATCAAAAACACGTTTATTCAAATTCAAACGTTTCTGGAGAATTTCTCCCTTTTTCAATGAGAAATTTTTTTTTCAAAAAAAGAAAAAAGAAAAAATAGTTGCTTTCTCTAGAATTTAGAATTAAATAAGATATTAAATATCGGTTTGAAAGGAAAGGAGGAAGGATTCCAATAAATTACACCTTATTTGATATGTGTTAATTTTTCTTTCCTCACTACCTCTGGGCTGCCTTCCATTACATTAAATTAAAATTTCTACCAGTCCGTCTCTCTCCAGAGAAAATTTCGTTGCAAAAAAAAATATTAAATATTTTTTTAAATAGAGAATTGTACAGATTGTCCTGGTGACCAGATTACCTTTAAATAAAAATATACATATTTATGAATTCTCTAAAATTTTCTTATAAACATTCGAAAAACAATTCATATCTGACCTTTTATTAATAAAACTTTTGTTATTTAAAATTTTGATCATTTCCAAAATCAATCTTTTTTCGAAGTTATATTCTTTACCTAAAATTTTGGGATTAGAAAAGTCAAAATTGTTAAACACAATTAGCAACAAGCTTAGTTGAATGGTTAGCCAGCATTGTGCATTCTGAATTTTTCATTCTAATTGAATATTCATGCTTGTAAATTCGAGATTTTAAGTATTGTTTATTATATATGTTCCGTCACAATTAAAGGAATCAATTTTATAAACTAAATTATTTTGATTCAAAAGAGGATCTCTGTCTTTTTATTTTTTTTTTTTCACCCTAATATATATAGGTATTATAATAAAATTTAGATTATAATATACAATGATTTCAATTTTTTTAAGCTTCACAATTCATAAAATAAATAATTAAATTTTTTTATTTTATTTTATTTATTATTTTTTTAAAGCGTTTTAACTGATTGTCATGTCTTAATAAAATACTCTCTGACCCTCTTCGCCAGGCGCTTTCCCCTTCCATTACTAATTATCATTACTCTTTGATTCCCCACTCTTTTTTTCTATCAATCTCAGGCGACGCTCACAGCCCGCCCGGGCGAGCCCCTCAGTAGCTTTGACGCCATTAACAAGTGACAATGATCTCGTGTTTAAATTCGTGATTAGTGAACAAATTTTCTATTTTAAGTGAGTTTTAATTTATTTTCATAAATATTTATACTTAATACGAAATATGATGTGAAATGAAGTGAAATTCATGCTCTATAAATAAGATTTTAATCGAATCTCATATTTTTCTTCACAGGGCAGGAGCTTCCCAACCTAATTTCGTGCGATTTGCTCAATTAACTAATAATCTGCTAAAATCTCGAGATCTCTTCTATATGGTGAGTATTAAAATTGTTTTCTTATTATAAGAGTAACGATTTAGGCCTTATACTACTATATTAAAGAAAAACAGCTTTATTTATAAAGAGAAACAAAGAGAGGTTGTTTTAGGTTAAAAATAAAATAAAATGAGAGAGTCTTCTGTTTTTTTAAATAAAAATAATTTTTAATTAAAAATTTTTTTTATTTAAAAAACAGAAGACTCTCTCATTTTATTTTATTTTTAACCTAAAATAAAAACAATTCTGTTACCATCGACAGTGGAAATCTTTTATTCAACTAATAAAGAGGTTGTTCTCTGCTTGATGCAAATAAACATAGACACTGGAAATTATATATATATATTATTTATTTTAACTGGCTCCCAGCTAAGTAAAGATCAAAAATTTTCAATATCCATACGATATTGACCCCATGAAAAATAATATTTATAATTAAAAAGACTGATGATGAAGACCAAGTCTTCGAAACTATAGTCTCAAACAAATAAATAATATATATACAGATATATATGTGTGTATGTTTATTTGCATCAAGCAGAGGACAACCTCTTTGTTTATCTTTATGAATCAACAACTCTGCTACTCTCGGCAAATCAAAAACTTTTCAATTAAAGATTTATTTATTATCATTCTAGAATATTGTGCTTGCAATTTCGGAATTATGTAATTTGGATACATATATAGTTTTAATTTTTGGCATCTTTTTTTTAAAATTATTTTTTATGCTTCGACCATTTTAGCTTAGTAAACAAGTCATATTGTATCTGTGTGTTTAAAATAGGAAATAGATAAAGTTGATTATTTGTATAACTTGATTGAATGTGTGTGTGTGTGTGTGTGAGAAAGAGAGCTGGACTCGAACTCATGTACCCAGCAATTGAAAATTTAGTAATTTATTAATTATTTTATCTTGTCTTGTAAATGCCCCTGGTAAATATATAATTTTAATTATTTTTCTTCAATAATAATCAGCATGCAATTATGCTAAAAGTGCCCTTGTATAATTATAAATATTTATTTGCCCCTGGTAAATATATAATTTTAATTATTTTTCTTCAATAATCAGCATGCAATTATGCTAAAAGTGCCCTTGTATAATTATAAATATTTATTTGCCCCTGGTAAATATATAATTTTAATTATTTTTCTTCAATAATCAGCATGCAATTATGCTAAAAGTGCCCTTGTATAATTATAAATATTTATTTGCCCCTGGTAAATATATAATTTTAATTATTTTTCTTCAATAATCAGCATGCAATTATGCTAAAAGTGCCCTTGTATAATTATAAATATTTATTTGCCCCTGGTAAATATATAATTTTAATTATTTTTCTTCAATAATCAGCATGCAATTATGCTAAAAGTGCCCTTGTATAATTATAAATATTTATTTGCCCCTGGTAAATATATAATTTTAATTATTTTTCTTCAATAATCAGCATTTTTTTTTTTTTTTATAATGATATTGATACAAGAAGAAGTTGCACCAAGAAGGTACAACCTCTGAAGTCCGTGGTGGACCCTTGTAACGTGAAGATAAGGGGAGATTTAGGGATTGGGTAGAAGTCGAAGGTATCTGTGGATGCTGGTCTTGAAAGTTTGAAGGTTATAAGTAGCTGGAAAGACGGTCGGGGGAAGAGAATTCCAGTCTCTAGATGTCATAGGGATAAATGAATTGGCGAATGCGTTTGTTCGATTAGTATCTAGTTTAAGCGCGTAGGGGTGTTGAATTTTAGAAAATCGTGTATTCCGGGCAAATGAGGCCTTTGGTGGGATTATCGATTTTATTTCGTCAGAACAAAAGCCATGGTAATATCTATAAAAAAGGGATAGGGCGGAGACAGATCTACGATGGGCTAGGGAGTCGAGAGTGTCAGTTAATGTAGGATCGCCTATCAGTCTTATAGCTCGCCTCTGAATTGCATCTAAGGTATTAAGAGAATACTTGGAGGCTCCTCTCCACAAATGCGAGCAATATTCAAGACAGGGGCGAATTTGAGCCTTGTATAATATAAGGAGTTGAGTAGGGGTGAAAAATCGTTTGGTTAGCATGCAATTATGCTAAAAGTGCCCTTGTATAATTATAAATATTTATTTGCCCCTGGTAAATATATAATTTTAATTATTTTTCTTCAATAATAATCAGCATGCAATTATGCTAAAAGTGCCCTTGTATAATTATAAATATTTATTTGCCTCGGTAAATATATAATTTTAATTATTTTTCTTCAATAATCAGCATGCAATTATGCTAAAAGTGCCCTTGTATAATTATAAATATTTATTTGCCCCTGGTAAATATATAATTTTAATTATTTTTCTTCAATAATCAGCATGCAATTATGCTAAAAGTGCCCTTGTATAATTATAAATATTTATTTGCCCCTGGTAAATATATAATTTTAATTATTTTTCTTCAATAATAATCAGCATGCAATTATGCTAAAAGTGCCCTTGTATAATTATAAATATTTATTTGCCCCTGGTAAATATATAATTTTAATTATTTTTCTTCAATAATCAGCATGCAATTATGCTAAAAGTGCCCTTGTATAATTATAAATATTTATTTGCCCCTGGTAAATATATAATTTTAATTATTTTTCTTCAATAATAATCAGCATGCAATTATGCTAAAAGTGCCCTTGTATAATTATAAATATTTATTTGCCCTGGTAAATATATAATTTTAATTATTTTTCTTCAATAATCAGCATGCAATTATGCTAAAAGTGCCCTTGTATAATTATAAATATTTATTTGCCCCTGGTAAATATATAATTTTAATTATTTTTCTTCAATAATCAGCATGCAATTATGCTAAAAGTGCCCTTGTATAATTATAAATATTTATTTGCCCCTGGTAAATATATAATTTTAATTATTTTTCTTCAATAATCAGCATGCAATTATGCTAAAAGTGCCCTTGTATAATTATAAATATTTATTTGCCCCTGGTAAATATATAATTTTAATTATTTTTCTTCAATAATCAGCATGCAATTATGCTAAAAGTGCCCTTGTATAATTATAAATATTTATTTGCCCCTGGTAAATATATAATTTTAATTATTTTTCTTCAATAATAATCAGCATGCAATTATGCTAAAAGTGCCCTTGTATAATTATAAATATTTATTTGCCCCTGGTAAATATATAATTTTAATTATTTTTCTTCAATAATCAGCATGCAATTATGCTAAAAGTGCCCTTGTATAATTATAAATATTTATTTGCCCCTGGTAAATATATAATTTTAATTATTTTTCTTCAATAATAATCAGCATGCAATTATGCTAAAAGTGCCTTGTATAATTATAAATATTTATTTGCCCCTGGTAAATATATAATTTTAATTATTTTTCTTCAATAATAATCAGCATGCAATTATGCTAAAAGTGCTCTTGTATAATTATAAATATTTATTTGCCCCTGGTAAATATATAATTTTAATTATTTTTCTTCAATAATCAGCATGCAATTATGCTAAAAGTGCCCTTGTATAATTATAAATATTTATTTGCCCCTGGTAAATATATAATTTTAATTATTTTTCTTCAATAATATCAGCATGCAATTATGCTAAAAGTGCCCTTGTATAATTATAAATATTTATTTGCCCCTGGTAAATATATAATTTTAATTATTTTTCTTCAATAATCAGCATGCAATTATGCTAAAAGTGCCCTTGTATAATTATAAATATTTATTTGCCCCTGGTAAATATATAATTTTAATTATTTTTCTTCAATAATCAGCATGCAATTATGCTAAAAGTGCCCTTGTATAATTATAAATATTTATTTGCCCCTGGTAAATATATAATTTTAATTATTTTTCTTCAATAATCAGCATGCAATTATGCTAAAAGTGCCCTTGTATAATTATAAATATTTATTTGCCCCTGGTAAATATATAATTTTAATTATTTTTCTTCAATAATCAGCATGCAATTATGCTAAAAGTGCCCTTGTATAATTATAAATATTTATTTTCAATAAAATCATCAGACCTTAGTCTGCAAGTACTGACATGTTTCGCTTCAAGTCAGCACAGGTTGGCGTGGTCAGGCGAACACGAAATATTATAAAAGCGCCCTTTCGTGGTTTTATTATTTGTCCTTAACTTTACAATTATTTATTTATTTCTTCAAGTCTATATGATTTGTGATAAATAATCAAAATAAAATTAGTTTTATGGTTTATTAAATACAAAACATGTTTCTTAAAATTTTCAGTATTCTAAAGAAAGTAAATCATTGAAAAATCAAATATTTAGTTTTCGTTAAAATTAGTAACAGAGTAGTTGATTCATAAAGAGAAATCAATGAGGTTGTTCCCTGCTTGATGCAAATAAACCTATTCATATTTATATAATACCAAATATAAATAGGTATGTATGGAGAATTGATGGAAGGCAGCTCCACGGATAATGAAAAAATAAAATCCCGAATAAAATAAATTTATTGGAAAGTCATTTTTATCCTCTTAAAAACTGACGTTTCGGAAAATCTTCGTTCCTTCTTCAAAAATGACTTTCCAATAAATTTATTTTATTCAAAATTTTATTTTTTTATAATCCTTGGGCTGCCTTCCATTAATTTTACCAGTCTATCTCTCCAAAATTAAATAGTAATTCTAATATGAATATATATAATTTATTTGTTTGACATTATAGTTTCGACGGTTTGATTTTTTCGTGATTTTGATAGAATTAAAAGTTTTAATAGATAAATATAAAAGGCTATTTATTTTTATAGAAAATTGGATTGATTAATCCACAAATATTTTTTCGTGAGAGTCTGAAAGAACTTGCATTGACTGATCAATGCGCTCTTGGGTTATCGATATTCAGGGGGCACAATCAGATCGATTTAGTGAGTTAAGTGCCATATTACTCGGCTAGTTTTTGGGTTGGTGACCGATGGGTTGACTCTGTTGGCCTCTGTCTTATGTCTATTAACGGATTCATGGGAGCTAATATAGATTCGTTTAACAAATTAAACGTTAAAGGTACTATAAAACTGCATTTAATTTTTTTTTAATTAATAATTAATTTTTGTTACGATTTTAATATTTTTTTTTTTAATTAATAAAATGATTTCGATCTTTATACATAAAGCTGTAGTGGTGTAGTGAGATAATCCAAGGAGCCCATTCTATAGCAACTGGATGTTGGGAAGAATGCCTATTCTGTTTTAATTCCAACAGCCATTTGAGAATAGAAAATGTTAAAATGATCGCTCTTTAGCGAAATAATACTTGTATTTCTAAAACAAAACTTATAAAAAAAAACACGAATAATTTTATAAAAAGCTCTCGTACGGTTGTATCAAATGAGATGAAAGCTGCCACGACATTTTGTTTTAATAAAGGGTTTTGAAATGTTAAATTATTATTTTTTGGATTTTTTTAATAATTAGTAGAGATTGTGGTGGTGGTGCAAAGTGAAACATCTTTAATAAAGATAAGAGTAAATAAATATTATATGTAATATTCATTTACTGTGAGTTAAGGATTCTTGGTCACTTGTTTCACATTAAAATTAAAAAAAAAATTAAAAATAAAGTTAAAATAACGTTATTTTCTGTACTTCCTGGTTTCGGTTGATAGTCCGAAATATATATATTGAAAAAAATTTACATATTTTAATTTTTTTTTTAATTTTAATGTGAAACAAGTGACCAAGAATCCTTAACTCATAGTAAATGAATTTTACATATAATATTTATTTACTCTTATCTTTGGATATTTTTAAAATAATTTCGTCTCGTTCACTTTTCACATTACATATAAATTACTTCATTGAAAATATTTCTTTATTACTATAAAGTGATTCATCTAGACAACCTCTTTGATTAATTTTAATTATTTCTTTTATAGGTGGAGTGTATAATAGACTTCGAGCTTACTAGGGATCGAATCTGGCT
This sequence comes from Forficula auricularia, assembly GCA_024734495.1. Classification (NCBI taxonomy): domain Eukaryota; kingdom Metazoa; phylum Arthropoda; class Insecta; order Dermaptera; family Forficulidae; genus Forficula; species Forficula auricularia. Next base: position 727,268 of record JALMQS010000691.1, on the reverse strand, counting down.
TCAGGCAGAATAATTTTCATCTATGTCGAAAATACGAAACATCTCAATAAATCCAGAAGAAGGCAACGGAATTACTTAATTAGTATAATGAAAATTTTTCAATATAATAATTTCATGATTGCCAAGTTGTGTTATATGAAATAAAATGATAAAAAATTTATTTTCGAGAATAGATTTATATATAGAATAGAAAAAAATTAAAAGATGTAAATTTTTTCAATATATATATTGAAAAAAAATTACATCTTTTAATTTTTTTTTTCATTTTAATGTGAAACAAGTGACCAAGAATCCTTAACTGTAATTTTAATGTGAAACAAGTGACCAAGAATCCTTAACTCATAGTAAATGAATATTACATATAATATTTATTTACTCTTATCTTTGGATATTTTTAAAATAATTTCGTCTCGTTCACTTTTGAAATTACATATAAATTTCTTCATTGAAAATATTTCTTTATTACTATATAGTGATTCATCTAGACAACCTCTTTGATTAATTTTAACTTATTTTTTTATAGATGGAGAGTGTAATAGACTTCGAGCTTAGTCGGAATCGAATCTGACTTCAGCGAGAATAATTTTCATCTATAACATCTCAATAAATCCAGAAGAAGCCAACGGAATTACTAAATTAGTATAATGAAAAAAATTTAAATATAATAATTTCATGATTTCTAAGGTGCGTTGAAATAAAATGAATGATTATTTTTGAGAATAGATTTTTCTCTATAAATTTTAGAACATAAAGATAAATTTAAAACATGTTCATAATTAAAATTTTCTTCTAATTTTTAGATGCCTTCCTGTTGGAATATTATGAAACGTGCTATTTCCCATTCGTTTCTTTTTTCCGTGTTACACTACTCTATAATTTCCTTCGGTTACGCGACGGTTTTAGATCCGCGATTTATCCATTTCGATTAGGGTTCTTAGGCCATACTGAGCCTAGCCGAGTGTCGATATTCGTGCTCGCGCTCGCGGCCGTCTCAAGACAAGAACAGATTCTTGAAGAAAGAAGAATTAGGATTATATTTTAACATGTCACGTATTTAGCTAATTCTACAAAAAATTTAGGGATATTTGCTAAGTTTTATCGAAATATGATTGACAAATGACTACTTTGTATTCAAATTATGAATTGGTGGCGGTATTAGAGTTGAATGATTTTTATTTTCAGTGTACGTATTCCTCATTAATGCTTAGCTAATTGGAAAGAATAGATTCGAAAATTGAGAGGAATTGAAATTATGATCTATAGCAATCAATAGAGGCCGGGGTCGAATGCAGCTCCTTCATAGGAAGTGGCGTTCCTATAAGGGGTCATGAAGCTCCCTACACGTGATGGCGACCTGTAGGCGTTATAGCTAGTCAGTGCGTGTTCGGAAACTGGTGAACCGACACGCTTACACTCGTTATCGGCGAGGTAAAACGAATTGGCCCTCCTTACTGACTTATGTGGCCCCCAGTTACTTACAATGGGAGCACGGCTGACTCCTAGTATGACCGGCTGGTACTAAGCCCACGATAACGCTTAGACTTGTGATATCTCGGTGAAACAAACTCGACAGCCATCGTATAGGTGTGGCAACCTATATGTTAAAAGCTAGTCAGTGCGCGTCGGGAACGTCTGTGTGTAAGACCGACGCGCTTGCCTCGTTAATCGAGGTAAAGGAAATGGCTCAACTTCTGACTTAAAATGGCCCCCTGGACATCAATGCCAGGTGTTTAAAGGCGCTCATTCATTTGAACGCCTGCTGTGAACTGAATCCCGGCCTCTCTTTTGAATGCTATAAATCAAATTTCAAGAAATCTCACTAATTTTCTTATCAATGTTTTTTTCAATTAGAATATGGCAGTAATGTTGAAGTGCTGATTAATCAGATTCATTCAATTATTTTGCTTTTCCTTTTCAAAATTTTTAGACAAATCCGTGCCATATATTTAAATGGGATTTGGGTCTAGTTTAGTTTAGAACATGAAGTCATCAAAGCGATATCAACTGGAATCTTCGGTTAGTAAAAATTTATTTCCCAATTATTTTATCAATTTATATTCTATTCTCGATTGTTCAAATATTTATATTAATCAAAAAAATAATTTCACTAAGTTTACATTCATGAAAAATAACCTTTTATTTTTGGTCAAAAATGTTCAGTGTTCAATTTAACCAAATTTCAGTTTTAAAATTTTCTTTGCCTCCCTATGTAGATACTATAGTATATCCCAATATATGTTAGTATAGTATACTATAGCACTAAAGTTTATAAATACTAATTTTCAACACTCTATTCCTGATTAAAAATTAAAAAAAAATGTTTACCCTTTTTCTGAAAATATCCATTACTATTACTACACTCAAAAATTTTCGACAAAATATAGTAGGTGAATATCCAAAATTACATTACGTATATAATTTTATAATCTTATTGTTTTGCAATTATTTTATCTAATAAACGTTTCATTTTTAATATGTTTTCAATCATATATTTGAAGTAGAAGTCTTGAAATAAAATAATTAAAATAGTATAAGAATTTAAAATTATATAATTTATGTAATGTTGGATCTTATTTTGTTGACTTTTTGTGTGTGTGTGTGTTTGTGTGTGTGTGTGTGTAATATAATGTATATATAGGAAGAAGGGAAAAATATTTTTTAAGTTTTTTCATAATTTGGAATGAGGAATAAATAACATGGTTTAACTAAACCATAGATGATGAAAGATTTGAAAATTATTTTAAAAAAAGAAGGGCAAAGGAAATTTTAAAACTGAAGACGGCTTAAATAGAACCCGAAACACGCACCTAAGATAAAAATCGAATATATATTTTTTTTAATAAGACTTTTCGATATTATTTTGATTAATTAAGAGATAAGTAATTCTTAATGAATAAATTATTTTAACTAATCTAATTTTTCAAGAAGGGTGATTAATTTCTGTCTTTTTCTTTTAGCTGAAGATGGGAGGTTGGCTTGTGGGGGCGGAGAAAGCTCATCTCTCCAGGGCTTCCACGAGACCAAATTATGGTAAGAATACTTTCTTAATGTATATTTATTATTTTTTCTTTTTCAAATTTATCATTTAATTTAATTAATAATACTAAGCTTACGAATAACTAAAAAAGTAAACACTTTACTCTCTCACATCTGCTCGTTTAATATTTTTTTAGATATTTTTTATTAGAGTGTTTTCTTTTCAAATTAAAAATTTGATTTATAGATTGTTTAATTTCAAAAAGTTTCTCTCTCGATATAAATGTTTTACACTAATTTTCCAATAATTTTCTTAAAGGTGACAACATCACTTGAGCAACGAGATCATCGGCTGCCTGCGAGTTTAGCCTTTTCTTTTAACGACGAGGTTAGTATTTATTCTATAGGTATATCTTCTACTTTCGTAATTTCAAAGATATTGTCAAGGAGATTTCATTATTTTTAATAATTCCTCAAGCCTTCTTGAGTTATAAATTTGATCCCCTTATTTCAGAGATTTCAATGCTTTTATTCAAAATTCTTATAAAAAATGGTAGAGTAGAGTAAATGTCTCATTAATAAATTAAATTTCATCCAAATTCATATTTCTATTTCATCTCATTTAATATCATATTTAATCTATATATTTTTATCATTTCTAACTTGATTTTTCTCTTCTTTTTCATGGATCCTTCACTTTGGTGACGTTTCGCTGCTGCCTTTTATCGCATCCGACACATTTATGTTCTTCAAACCAAAAGCGCAGCAAATATGAGTACAATATATTTTTTAGCATGGCATTTAGTTAGAGCTTTCAAGGGATTTTTATAGCTAGATTATAGTAAGCAAATAATTAGGATGTTTCCCTTTTTACAGCATACCCTTTAGCTACAATCAGTAAATGTAAAACTTAACTTATTTTCATTATTATATTAAAGTTATTCCTTTCAGTTATAATTTAATGAATTTTAAATTAAATAACTTGAAATTTAAATGTTTCATAAATGAACTTTTATATCAAATTAATATCAACCATACCTTAAATTAATTTTCATTTCATTTTCCAAAAAAATTTTTCTTGAAATTTTTCAATTTTTAACGTAAAAGATAATCAGATTAAGAATTTTCAGATCCCATTTCATCTTCACCTGTAGTGAATCAACAAGGAAACCATTGGAGGTTCTTCACAAAGTGAAAATTTATTAGATATGTGGATTTTGCGTAGGGATTTTCAGGTTTCACCGCCTCGACCACCGATGGGATTTATCGCTATTTTAATATAAAATTTAATTTTTAGATTCATAATATGTAATAGAAAATTATTAAAAGAAAAATCACAATTTTATTAGATCTAGTATGCAGTAGTTTAGAGGGAGGGTGGGATGATATGCCATGCCAACGATGACGGTCTCTCTTTCTGTGTTGGGGACCTGCACTCTTCCCTTTGAATACCTTCCTGGAGACAGCAAATGCGGTGTCGTATATCTTAGGCCTCTTAGAGATATTTTGTGATGTGTATCCCTCTCTTGTGCTCTCCAATTTAGTTTTAAGTTTATTTTAGTATTAAGACCCTCAAGAGAGCTAAAATCGACGCCACCCATTTGTTGGACCCATGAACGAATCAATATGGAAGTGACCGATTCGATCAAATTTCTAAAGATCGAGGTCCAGGTTCGTGCATGTGCTTGCATTTTTTGTGTCTTTCCGAAAAGTCGTCACTTGACGCCTTGTTCAAATGGAACAATGGGGTGGTAATGGGAGCCTGGCGACTTTGAGTCTTTGAGGGCGGGTTTGAGGTGGCTCTATGGACTAGAACGAAGACCAGAAGGTTCTCCGTTGCTTCCTCAGGACTAGCCTAAGGAAGAAGAGCGGCTGCCTTGTGGCTAGGGCACGATATAATAAGGGTTTCCCTTTTTCCCCCTATCGGTAAACATACTGAAATATGAAAGTGGTATTTATAATTTATGTCAATCTTGTATAGATGAAGCAAGTGTTAGGTAGGATTTCTTTCAGCTCGCCCTGGTCTCTCGTTCTATCCGTATTCCAAAAAATCAAGGCCACTCTCACTGATACATATGTCTTCAGGCTCTCTCGACGTCCGATTATAAGAATTTGAATTTTACTCTGATATTTCAAATTATAAGAATTTGATTTGGATGAAATAAAATTTGAATTTTCCGGGAATTAAAGGGATTTATTTCGTTTACTACATACGTCTTGATGACTGAATTAATATGTGGTAAATGGTGGGGGGGGGGGGGGCTTGCTACTAATGTTTATGTCAAGTGTTATAGGTATTCACTCAAAAAAGCTTTTCTGGAGACAATGAGAAAGACAAGAGATAGATCGCTCGCCCAGTATGGATCGAAGGTGAATATATAATATTTCAAAATTTATTTTTGTCTCTTTTTTTCTTCAATAATTGAGTCTTTGCAAAAATGATTCGATACTATCTAAACAATATTTTACATAGGGTATTTGAATGATTCATTTATTGATGATATCCCATATAAGTACATAATTGAATTTTATTTTTTTATTATTTAATTTTGTGTGTGTTTCTTTTCTTTTAGCTGAAGATGGGAGGTTGTTTTGTGGGGACGGAGACATCTCGACCCATCAGTTCAAGCCGTCGACATGTCAGGACTACGGTAGGCATTCTTACTCAATGAGATTTACATTTATTCGAATAAAAAATATATATCGTCGGCAGAGTGTAAAATTGCTAACTCCATTTTTATTATACTATGACATATTAACACCGTTCGAAAGAAAAAGAGATGCAGCATCGTCCAAGTAAAACTGCTACTTAAAATGTAGGATCATAAGTTGTAGAAAAAAAATCTGAAAAATATTTTCATTATTATTTGTTTTTTTCTCCCTGTAAAATTTCCTTGTTGTGAGTTAGCAGGTATTACTCTCTAAGGCGACGATATCTTAATTTAAATTTTGACATCAACATTGCTAATGGGCTCAAAATTAAGATGGGGATAGGGGGGGATTCTTTCGAAAATGATACATTATTTTATTAAATATAAGAGCTAGGTTGTATGGTAAAGTCATGTGGATGGCCATATCAGCTTATTTCAATTATTCTAGTGAGATTTTCACGAGTTACTATAATAAAAGTAAAAACAAACAGGTGTTTTAAGATAAAAATAATTTGAATAGTCTCTTACACATATCTAAATTTATTCCTTGGGTGCACTACACCCTTCTGCAATATTTATTGAAAGCGTATAGCGTTTTTGAAATTTTTTTTATCTTTTCGAATTTTCTAATATAGCCATTGGTGTTGTAAATTTTAAAGACTAAACAAATATATTATTTTATTATTTTAAAAACAGACTTTAGTTTTAAAGTGCACTAAAATCCTGAAAAAAACAACATTATTCTTTAGTACTCGAAAAATTTTCAATCTCACATGATTAAAAATAAAAAGATATAAGCGATTTTTAGCTCAAACTGGTATTAATATAAGCTCCCAAAGCTTTCAATTTTAGTCATGTGAATATTGAATTTTTTTTCAGTACAATAGTAAAAAATAATTTTATGCCTTGTAGAGTATTTTGAAATAAAAACTGTTTTTTTAACGTTTTTATACTCGTAATATATTTTTAAATTTGATAAGTTATTGGCGAAAATAACAATAAACGAGACATCTCTTTGATTTATTTAGAATTAATAATTTTATGTATTATAATAGCGAATTCATTCCTTCTAACATCTAGACGAAGAAAGTTATGGGGAAATAATTTCTATTCTATCATAAGAACAATACATTACTTTATGTTAACTAGCGCCTCTCATTTTCATCTATATTAATTCTCGACATGGCAAACAATTTGATTGCATAGCTAAAAGTGGATATTCTTGAATTAAAATAGAGATTGAAGTTTTTTCTCTTCTGCCATCCCAAGCATGCCAAAAACAAGTTTAAACTAGTTTTAGTTGAATAAAATTATTCTCACTTAGAAACAAGTAGGATTTAAAGAAATTAATAAATAATGGCAAATTATCAATATACATAAAACAGTTCCGTGACACAGTGAAAGATAACGCACAGACCAAACCGCTGAACCTAAAGGCCTGAAATTTTAATATTGCATCCCTATAATGACTTGGATAACCACTAAGAAGTTTTTTTTTGAAATTCGAACCCTAAAGGGGGAAAAGGGCCTCAAAAATATGTTTTCGGAGTTTTTCAAGAACTTTTAAAGCATAAAAAGTATTAAAATACAAAAAATTTGTTCCTGAAAGGAAGATATAGTCATTTGGGGTAAATTTTGGAAATTTTTAAAGTCCTTTATCTTCTGGGTTTTTTAAAGTTTAGCATTCCATTTTGGTACTTAGGTCCATTTTTTAAATAAATCAGCAGAGTTTTTTCATTTTTTAAAATTTGAATGGGGGGGGGGGGATTTTTTGATTTTGTGGTTTTAAACACACAAATCTACGTATCTTCTATATTTTTCAAGTTATTGAGCTCATATTTATGGTATAGGTGTCTTTTTCAAATTACAATTTAGAACCGTTTTTTAAATTCTATCCCAGAGATAGATAGATAGATAGATTTTATTTTGCTCTGAGAATGATATTCTCCTGGAGCATAACAGAAATAAATTACATTACATTCAAAATCTGCTTACATAATTCAATTCAACCCAGAGAGTACAAAAATAATATTACAATTAACATTAAAAAAATAAAAGGAAGAAAATTATTAAAATAAATTGACAAAATGAAATCGAAATACAAAAAAATAAATATATCACAAAATGATCTGCATGAACAAAATAAATTTTAAAATACAACAACTCAGCCTCACTCCACCCATCAACCAGCCTTCATGCTAACTGATTAATAGATCGAAATACATTGCCTTAAAAGCGCCGAGAAACTCCTGCCCCCTCACACTTGCTGGAATTCTATTCCAGAGCTTATGGAATAAACAGAAAATGACCTAGCATAGGATGATGTCCTATGTATTGGAATTTGAAGGTCCAGACCATACGCCCGCAAAGCTCTGGAACTTACAGAGGTTTTAAAAAGAAATTTATTAAATAAGTAATCAGAGAGGGAGAGAGAGAGTTGGATATAAAACAGTTCCGTGACATAGTGACAGAAAACACACAGACCAAACCGCTGGACGGTTAGCCTCTGCTTGATGCAAATAAAGACACACAAGCACACACACACACACGCACCTATATAATCAAGCAGTGGACAACCTCATTGATTTCTCCTTATGAATCATCACATCAACTCTGCAAACTAAATAATTTCATTTAAATCAATTAGATTTTGGGTTTTTAAACTTTTGGATACAAAATACAAATCGAATTGTTGTAGGAAGAGCTTTAAATCTCTTCTACTAGCTAATAATCCCAAATTCGAATCATAATTAAATTTCATCATAATTGAGGATTTAGACCTAGGACTGGTATGCCACATTAAGTTTGAATTAATAAATTCAGAGTCCTTCTATATAGCACAAACTAATTTGAATACATAAAATATATTTTTAGAATTCTTCATCGTGACCGCTAAAGTTTCAACAATTAAAAATTGAATCAGATTTGATAAATATTTAATTTCGAAACTTATAACATTTTTCACTTTTCTCTTGTTAATCATTTTAACTCGTAATAAAATATTCACACTAAAGAATGAGAAAGTTTCAACAAAGATTCACTAAAATACTTAGTTTGGAAAAGTTTTTCATAAAAAATGTTCATGGCTTCTTGATTAAATATTTAGAAGCAAAAAAAAAGAAAAAGATCGACAGGTGATAAAGTTTACCTGATATTTTTTAAACTATATATAAAAAACTCTCTGTAAAAGTAAAAAAAAAGAAAGAGCAGAAAAACATCAAAAATTAGGAAAGTCCAATTTAAAGAAAACGTTAATGGATTAAATAATTCTGAAATTAGAGTTTAACCTGGAGAATGAGAAGTTACTTAATCTCGAACTCAACCAACCGGAATATTTGCATAGACTTTATTGGAGGACTTTGCAAAAGCATTTAACAAATAAATTAACGCAGTCAACCGAAATGTTATTTCTTGTTGGAAACAAGTGAGAAATTCCAAGACACAAAAATGAAGACTACACTGCTTTGTTTACTAAATATTGCAAATTAATTAATTCATTTATTTGTATAGAACTATTAGATTTCCAATTAATGTCCTCAAAAGTATATCGTCACCTTAGAGTGTAAACCTGCTAACTCACAACAAAGAAATTTTACAGGGGAGAGAAAAAACAAACAAAATTAATATTAATAAATGAATTGAACTTCTAAGGACATCATAGATATTAAATAAATACTTTTACTTGCATATCAAGTTATCCCCTTAGGAATTGAACCCAAGCGCTGACTAAGCTTGCCGGGCCAGGCAGCCAAATCCTTAAGACAAATCTCTCTCTGACATGCAACATATATAAGTATTATAGCCAAAGGTCTGGATTGATTTTTGAAATAATTTCTCATCTTTTTTCAAAAAAAGACACTCAAAAAGATACTTAAATCTTTGCTTTCACTGTAAAATTCATGGGTCCCTAACTGAAAACTTTTTCAGTTTAGCAAGAATTTTCACTATTACCTTTGAGTTGAAGGGAGTGAAAAATCTTTAGCTATAATACTTATATATGTTGCATGTCAGAAAGAGATTTGTCTTAAGGGTTTGGCTACTGGCCCGGCTTGGGTTCAATTCCTAAGGGGACGAACCTCTCTGATATGCAATGTAAAAATATTTATTTAATATCTATGATGTCCTTAAAAGTTTAATTCATTTTATTAATATTATAGATCTGGGTTGATTTTTGAAATAATTTTTTTTCAAAAAAAGACACTCAAAAAAGATACTTAAATCTTTGCTTTCACTGTAAAATTAATATTGTTGTTATGGAAAGAAACTATTTTTCACATTTTTTTTCTACAACTTACGATCGTAATTTTAAGTAGCAGTTTTAATTGGACGATGCTGCATCTTTTTCCTTTCGAACTGTATTAATATGTCATATATGATAAAAAATGGATTTAGCAGGTTTATACTCTAAGGCGACGATATGGGTCCTTATTAAAATACAAAAAAAAACAAATTTGAGTATTTTTGCTCTATTTACCTCTGAAAGAAATTTTTTTTGAAATTTTTAAAGTTGCTCTATCTTCTGGGTTTTTAAAGGTTTAGCATTCGATATTGGTACTTAGGTCCATTTTTGAAATAACTTGGGAGAGTTTTTTAATTTTTTTTCAAAATTTGAGCCCTGAACCGAAAAAATGGGTGGATTTTTGATTTTGTGGTTTTAAACACAAAAAGCTTCGTATCTTCTATTTTTCTAAGTTATTGATCTCATATTTAGGGTATAGGTGTCTTTTTCATGAGATATTATCTGCTATATTGTTTCAAATGAGGCTCATTTTATAGTTGGTAGAAATTCCACTACTTTTAAGTACTAGTTCTAGTACTTTCTAACGATATAAAAGAACATTCATATGCGCTAGTGTAAAGTGAGTAAAATTTAGAATAAAATTTTATAGACTGCTCAGTTTTTATTCTTTCATAAATAAATTATACGTAGAATAAAATATTTTCTAAACACAACAACCTGTTGGAAGTTTCAACATGATCCAGCTACCCCTTCAATGAAATGGGGTGACTGGGTTAGTCATCTGATGTATTTGGGATCGACCCTGAACTGTATTCGCATAATGGAAAATAATGGCTTATAGATTTCTCGGGAATATTGTAAATGTACATAAAAATACTAAGGCTACTAGAATTAGGGATTATCGGTCATTGTAGGGTGGTTCAAACTTCAAATTGGGCTGTTTTTATCCAAACTTTGCATTACTTCTTACACCATAACTTGTAGCAGACAAGTAGCAAGATTTTTTTTTCGAGGACGTAGGCTCAGAATTTTTTATAGAAAATAATCAGAATTTCATATACGTATATAATGAAGATATTTATTAAAAATTTATTTTGAAGTTTTTCATAATACATAATATGTATACAATTTCCTTGTTCTTCTTTTTCAATCTTACATTATTTATTTTATTTATTTATATTTAAATGTAATTTTCATACATATATATATTATAATACAATATTTACAAATCTTAATACTTTTCTCAATATTTCTCAATAGAAATGTGTTCAACTGTTTTTCTTAAGATATCTCCTCACTTGGTTCTTAAATTGAATCAGACTTGATGCATTTCTACACTTCAACTGGTAAAAAATTAAATTCCTCAAGTCCTCTAAAATATAATGAATTTATTGTGCCCTCTTATTCAAAAAAGAAAGAAAGAAGCTTCTCAATTAAAAAAAAATATATTATTATTAATACATGTTTCGGGCCTAGCTGAACCCATCTTCAGTTAACACAATACTTTTTCCTTTACATTTTTTTTTAAAAGCAAAGAAAATTTTTGAAAATTTTTTTTAGAAACTTTTTAAAATTTAAAATTTAAAATACTAGGTAGGTTTCACATAAATAAAAGATCAGATGCTTGTTTAGCACAACTCTATATGTGACCTTCTCCGAGAAAAGGACCCTAGTATGTCAAAAAACGGGTTACTTAAGAGTGGATTCTGGTACCTAAAAGGGTGTAGAATAAGATTATAAAAATTACTTCAAATTAACATCAGCTTAGTAACAAAATTACAAAAGAACCAAAATTGCGAAACAACTTTTGAGATATTGATAACACTCGTTATACAGTTGGCACAAGACTGAAGCGTCACTTTATTCTTTTCCTTTCTTATAGTTATTTTTACAAAAAATACGTCACCACATAGGCATGACGTCACCAAAGTCGGCACCCAATCATAACTAACCATACCAAATCGCATCTCCCAACTGAAGGTGTGTTCAAAGTGATAATGCGTTATGAAACTTTAAATGCGTTTTTCTCAAAACTTCATTTTCACACACTAGGTCCCTTTTCTCGGAGAAGGTCACTATATTTCGGTGTACAACAGTCAATTAGTCAGTCAACGGAGGTTACTGCTTCTAAGGGCCAGTTGTATGTCGTTTGGTAACTGACTTGAAGTAAGCTGGTTCGAGACTGAGTCTCTGCAGATCAGATATTTGCAGTTGCCCTTTCTTGGAAAGCAGTGGCAACCTACCAAGAGTATAATTGCCTAGTAACCTCTCCAAAACTAGCCGTCCAGAATCACCGTTAAAAGTAGGTCCCCCTATATCTGTGTAAAAACAGCTAAAGACATTCAGCACAGGTATATGAGGAGAGGAGCCGAAACGTCAGGGGAGACCTGATATGGTACTTAAAAGAAGAAAAGTAAAAAAATTAATATTACACTATAATTCTGCTGAGAATGAAATACAAGATATTATTGTTATTGCCACTGACAGTGGAGACCGAGGAGAATGTCGCATTGGATTTCCTTCACTGACTTTTCAAAACCCTGAAGAAGGAGGGAATAGCAATAGCCAATCCCTGCATTTACCATCTACCCTGTGTTAGTGGTAAAAAGCATTTACTTTGCGACATACAACCGGCTCTAAGGATTTACTCTTTGTCAACGTTTAAAAAGATTTTACCAACCGACATACAACTGGCTCCTAACAGTTATCCGAAAAATGTAAATAAAAAAATATCGGCATTTTGACTTTATAAAGTAATTTTCATTATATATTTCATCCATATTTAGTTAATTTAGTAGAAGTAACAGAAAATGAACATATTTTTGAACCATTATAGTTGTAACATTTATGGAAAGCGGTGTTGGTTTATAGTGAAACATATTAAACCTCGTCAAAAACTCCTGTGCATTATATTTGTCTTAACTTGGTCTTAATTTGGTCAGAATTTTGTATTGTTTTTTTTTTTTTAATGCAATCGAATGCAAGAAGGGGTGCACCAGTAAAGGTGTAGCCCCTATGGATCTCGAAAGACCCTTGCATTACCGAAGAGAAGGGAAAGTTGATTAAGTGAGAGGGTGTAGACATAGGTGTCTATGCACCCTGGTTTTGAAGGTTTGAAGATCATAGGTGCTGGGAAAGATAGAGGCTGGGAGAGAGTTCCAGTTCCTTGAAGTCATGGGGATATATGTATTCGCGAATGAAGTGGTCCGGCACTTTTCCAATTTGACCGCAAAAGAGTGTTGGGAGTCGGCAAAACGTGTGCTGCGTGCAAAGTATGCTTTGGGGGGAATTATTGATTTTATCTCATCAGAGCACCTGCCGTGATAGTATCTATAGAAAAGGGAAAGGGCAGAGACATCTCTTCGATGAGCCAGCGAGTCGAGGGAGTCGGTGAGGGTAGAATCGTCAATTAGCCTGACGGCTCGTTTCTGAATTGCATCAAGGGTAGCAAGAGAATATTTTGGAGGCTCCTCTCCACAGATGAGAGCCGTATTCGAGACAGGGGCGGATTTGGGCCTTGTAGATGGTGAGAAGTTGTGGGGGTTTGTAAAATCGCTTGGACCTGAATAAGAAGCCAATCTTCCTTGCTGCAGATTTCGCCACAGAGGAGATGTGTTCATTGATGTGCATATTGTAATTGTTCGTTCGTAAGGACAATGATTTGAGCCTTTGACATTTGGAACCAAGTACTTGAGAAAGACGAAATATATTATCGACACGTTGTGCGATGGTTAATTGATGCCTTTTATTTATTTTTTACAGAATCTTAAGAACTTCCGCTACTTAAAAAGTAAGGGCACAACCGAAATAGTTTATCAGTAATTTATGAAATACAGGCTTTCAACATATTCGAAATTGAAATCACAATAATATAATGGAAAATTATGGCTCTGTTACCCTGATGTACCTTAATAGGCTAGTACATGGAATCTCAATCTGTGGCACATGTACCACTAGTGGAGTAGTGGAAATTCCGCAAAAACTTAAACAGATACTCGGGGCATTACGAATTAATAAAATTTCTTTTACTAATGGATATAAATACTGATCATTCCAAGTAAAATTTGTATTTTTACTTAATCTGAATTTGTGAAACGGAGTGTCAACCATTTTTTCTCTATTTTTCCAAAAATGACTTTAATATGTATTTTTTACATGGTTTGTTCTTGGGAACTTGGACCTTCAAATAATTGGATGTTACGTTTTTAAAAACTGCAACGCTTCGTCGATCATTTTTTGATTTCTTCAGGCAATCTTCAAAACAATTACAAATACATGAAATCATCAAACAAAATATAAGCAAAATTTCACACAAAATTTACTTCTAAGGCTAATCTCATCCTAAGAAAGATCTAGTTCATTAGACCATGCCTTGATAATTGAGTATATTTGTGATTGACATGCACTAATGAACTACATATTGCTTACGAAGAGTTTAACCTTAAAAGTAAATTTTGTATAAAATAACTGAAAGTAATGGAAGACAGCCCAGGGGTAGTGAAGAAAGAAAAAATTAACACATATCCAAATAAGGTCTAATTTATTGGATTCTTTCCTCCTTTCCTTTCAACCCGACGTTTCGGAGGATTCTTCCTCCTTCTTCAGTGTTTCAAAGGCTCAATGAAGGAAAAAAGCAAAATGCTTCCTTCCGTTTCGAAAGTTTTAAACACTGCTGTGGAGAGAGGAAGGAAGCATTTTGTTTTTTTCCTTCATTGACCCCATGAAACCCTGAAGAAGGAGGAAAGAATCCTCCGAAACGTCGGTTTTGAAAGGAAATGCGGAAAGAATCCAATAAATTAGACCTTATTTGGATATGTGTTAATTTTTTCTTTCTTCACTACCCCTGGGCTGCCTTCCATTACTTTCAGTTAAAATTTCTACCAGTCCGTCTCTCTCCAGAGAAAATTTCGTGCAAATTTGTATAAAATTTCTGCTTACATTTTGTTTGATGATTTCATGTAGGTATTTGCAATTGTTGTAATTTATTTTTTTGTCGATTGCCTCAAGAAGTCGAAAAATAAATGACGAAACGTTGCAACTTTTAAAACTTAACATCCAATTATTTCTTTGTCCAAGTTCTCAAGATCCAGCCATATAAAATTTTTTAACAACCCTAATTTAATATGTATCTTTAATTCAAAAAGATTAATGAACCTCACTTTTGTGTCAAGTTTCAAATCTCTAATTCAAGTCATTCGCAGACCGAAAATTACCAAATCACCAAGATCTTAACTTTTTTCTTCTGATTTAGTGGTTTAATTTTCATCTCACCCGTGAACATCTGTTCAAATAATTTTGGAATTAATTAGAACTTTCTTTAAATAAAATTGAAAAATATATATTGCAACTAAATCCGAATTTTTTTAATATCCTATAATATCTAATATAAAAATTTGAACGAAACTACTTGGAAACTCTTTCTCTTTTGTTGTTTAAGTGATTCCACTAATATGAAACTTTTGCAACATCTCTACTTTATGACGGCGATTAAGGGAAACTTTCTCTCCCTTTTTCCTTTTTTTCTCTATCCAGCAAACTTTTAATGAAACATATTTTTTTTAATATGTTAATAATTATTTTATTTAACGTGAAAAAATTGCCAAAAGATTAAAGCTTTATTTTTTTAATTTATAAAAATGAAAAAGAATTTACTTCTTAATGTTAGTTAAATAATCCTTTAGATGGGAATTATTAAAAAAATTGCTTTTTTTTATTACAAAAAAATAATCCTTTTAATTAATCGAATGTTACTTTTTACAATTGTTGTTGCGATCTTTTTTCTTTCAAAAGAATTAAAATTAACATTCAATTTATATTATTTTAGTCAATTTCCATCTGTCCCAATAATTAGTAGATTTAATCCGCTTTCTGAGCCTTTTATAGTCAGGTTGAAAACCTAAAATTGTGGTTAAATTGTCTAGTTTATTCACCAAATTTCGTATTCTATTCGATCAATCGACTAAAATTTCAATTATATCTATTATCACTTGGAAACAGCTTCAAAATTTGAAGCTTTATCCTCATAAATAAACTAGAAAATGTTTACCAATTATTTTATCTAATTACGAGCGATATATATTGCAGAATTCAAACAGATAGTACTATTTTATTATTAAAATATATTAATTGGTGTAACAAATTCATTGTATTATGCATCTCTGTTATTCCCATGATAAATTTACACAATTAGTTTGCGCTCTGCAAACGTGCAGATCCTATATGCCCATCTCTCCAGATGACAGTTATAAAATATAGTTGTTGTAGCTATCTCACATAAAAATGGAGAGCAATTCGCAATTTCTATTGCAATTGGAATCAGGGCCGGATTCAGGATCTATAAGCATGACCATAAGCTGAACCTGTGGCATGGTTCCTACTGGGAAAATATTTTATTTTTTCAAATAACCTAAAAAAACCGCATTTTCAGCAATTTTCCAATTAAAAATTTAAAAATAAACGTGTAGGACTCTTTAGTGAAACTTTGTTAAATATATTT